>JARJDW010022715.1:0-84119 GCA_030264715.1 Adinopsis sp. GC000173 | reverse complement strand
ATGTATTTATTGCATAAAAGTGTTATGTCTTAACTATTATTTAATAGGAAGCCCATTTGTTGTTTACAAGTACCTACATTTCAAATTATGAGAATTAAACCTAAACTTTATTCACTATTAACGTGCATAAAAGGAGCTGTAAGTATCGAGGAATCATATTACATGTAGCAAAACATTTGTACATTTTACAATTCATTTACAAAAGCAGAAAATCTATCTATCTATCGATCCGTTTTTTATTATCTGTCAAAATTAATTGAAACGAGAGTTGACGGCGTTTTATTTTGAAAAAAACGCCATGATAACTAATGTAGTTTATTAATGCTGTTATGTTACATTCCATATTAAGAATTAATTTGTTGATATAAATTCTGACAATTTTCATTAAATTTATAATGCGAATATTTATTAATATAATTAAATTATATTGACTTTGATGCTTTTAACGCCAACAGTATAAATAAAATAAAATTTCCAGTGAAATGCAAATGTGCAATTTGGTGTTTATTACGTTGTTGATTTACGCATATAATAATATGCAATATTGACATCACTTTGAAGGTAAATTTAGAAGTTGTTTTCTGATGATTTAACTCCGTCTCGTTAAGATCGTTTATAATAGTTGTAGTAAATCTAAAAATAAATTTTTGTCTATAAATATAACCGATTGATGACGACGCGGAATAGAACTTTATGTTGATTGATTAACTTTCCTAATTTGATTCATTTTTTTTTCGTTGCCATCATCGTGCAATTACAACCAACGCAAAAAAGCGGCCAATTTAGCCAATTATTATACATTTTTAGGCAATTAAAATTTCATTAGCACATATTTTACGAAATTGTAACAATGTTAATGGCGCAAACTTTTGCTATCAATTTATAAAAAAATCGGCTAACAGAATTGTGTCAGTGGAATAATTATATAATAAGTAGGTAATACTAAACAATTCGAAAAATAGTATTATTAATTTTATTTAATAAATGTTTGCTTGATTGTTCGGCTATAACGGTAAACGGGATTCATTTGTTTAACATCGTATAAAAACATAATTAAGTTTCGCGCAAAAATTTGTTATATAATAATTACCAGTGGATGAATTTTGAGGTTGATGCATTTTCACACAAATAAGTTTATTTACGTTTATTCATTGTTCGTTAGTTGGTATTGGAAGTTGATTATCTTTAGTAATTCAGCTTGAAATTGCAAACAATCTTGGATTTGCTTATTTAATTAGAATTTCTCGAAACTGTAGATCTCAGATAATCTATTTTACATATTCGATACGTAAGTTGAATAGGTACGTGTTATTAATTTTTATTATGCACACATACGTACGCAAGATTATCGCGCCAAAACTGTTTTATCTGTCAATCTTTCCATCTATTGCATATGTAATCGTAATAGATTACTTCGCAATTATCGCCGATATTATTAATGTGCCTTATGAATGAATGAAGAGTTAATTAAAATATAGATATATAATTTTGTAGGCCGGCTATTTCTAAACAACAACAATACCCATAAGCATCGTCCAAAAATATGATGATTCACATAATTATGAATATAGGAGAACTGCTTGTGTTTAATTAATTTGAAAAATTAAGAAACAGACCACCGTGGTCATCATGAACGCGCGGCTCCATTCCAATATCAACATGTAGATGTAGATGGTTGTTATTTAAATGTATCTCGAGTGATTTATTTAATGGAATTAACGGAAAATGAATTAACAATTTTCCACAGCGTTATATAATATAATAAGCTTTAAAATAGAGGTCATTGTAAATGGTTGAAGAGGCCTCGGTAATTAATAGAACTTGACAATGGATGACTATTTGGCATTTCAATCATTCTTTTTCCATGACATTCGCAAAATGCTAAATGTAGATTATATGAACTTATTATAAAATATTGTTGTAAAAGAGTCTAGTGCCGTTATTTCGTGGACCTAGAAAACTTGAGAGTTGACGGAATTTAGCACGTCCATATGCACTTTATTTGCCATGGCTATTATTCCAACTTTATTATTTATTTAAATAAATTCCTTAATTTCTTTAACACTTTTATACGTCGTTGTATTCCGTGCGTACGTGTGCATATTATATGTAAATTATGAGACCTGAATGCATCATTTATAATAAATGTACGTTCAATCATTAGAATCAATTAAAATAATTGCCCACCTAGCATCTAAATATTTTAAAATAATAGAATTTTTTTTGTGGCGGCGTAGAAAAATGCTTGATTCAAATTTAATCTACGATTATTATATGAGAAAAATTGTGAAATCTGGCACTTTTTGATAGTAATCATGTGCGCGCGAGCATCATCAAGAATGTTAAATTTTTTTTTCTCAAAAAAAGCGCACTTCGGTTTTTCCTTGTGGTATGAAATTAAAAAATAAGCATTAAAAAACGCTCGGCATAATTTTTAATTAAAAGGATCAAAATGTGTTGGGAGGCGTCAAAAAACTCGCTTCAATTTTCAGGAATATTAATTTTATTATGAGTATATTATAATGTTTATGTAATCGGAGATGCATAGGCAGCAGATGCTAACTAACACACAATACACGTGAAATATTTGAGGTCATCGTACCAAAATTCAATTACTAGATGGATATTACGATCGCGTATAGTACTTACAGGTTATTATTTTTGATTGTATATACCCGCTGGAGAAGCATCATTCATTGCATTATTCGAAACGTTTGTGCATTTGATTTATTGCTCTTTGATTATACTCATATATGTATATAGTGACTTTATTTTTTTTAAATACGAAAATTCTTTTAAACATTCTTACGATTTTTCTATTTGCCATATCTAAACAAACATATTATTAATTCTAGTTCGAAATGATGCTTTATTTTGCAATTTATGCTGAAATGTTTGCGCTGCCAATATTTTCTAGTATTTAAACTAACTACTAGATGTAATATTAACAATATTGATGATGTTGATTGATGTAGAAGTGGCACTTGATTTATGTTAAATTTACAGAATGGATTTGTGCGGATTCCATTTAATTATTTAATGTGCGCATACTTAAAAAATGCCTACAGAAAGAGACAAATTACATTAACTATTAACCCAAATATTTTAAACTAACGTATGTATGAATAAACGAAGTTATCAAATATTTAATTTTTTTTCTTTCGTGTATAATTATAATCATTACTTAACATGCTTTTTAAATTAATTATAAAATTGTAATACTTTTTTTTTCTTCGAACACATACGTCAATGCTTTATTGCGATTTTGAGTGACGAACGCTCAACGACTTAATATCTAATTGTATAAATGTGGGATGTTAATTTAATAATATGTAACACTTTGTAAAATCCATTACAAATAACACTAATTTATTTGGTGGTATTAAATTGAAACAACATATATTTTTGAAATTCCTGCCAAAAACAGATGAATGTATAAAAAAAGTGTGATGAACCGTTAAGATTTTCGCCAAAAAAATAAGCGGTAATTGGAACAGCTTTAATGTGATTATTATGATTAATTTAATTGGCATACTTGAATGAGGAAAAGAAGTATTTGGCACTTTTTAGCATGAAAATCACATCATTAGACGCATTACATGTGCGTGTAATTCTAATAATATTAATAATAATAATCATAATAATGGCATCTCTTCGCTGCTGTGACTGATTAGATTCTAGTAGACGATTTCTCACATATAGTGTGGCGCATAAAAAAGTACACTTTTAGCGGCAGCATCAGCAGCATCAGCAGCATCAGCAGCATTCATTATCTGTCGAGTTATACTAGTTTGCGAACACGCCATCAGCATTGTGATATCGTGGCGCATCGTTTTGCACACAACTATTAACGAACAAGTGTTATATTACACGCAATTAGATAGAGTTTAAATGTTACACGATTTATTTTTTATATTGCATGAATATATGGACTCCAGGCGCAATGTAACGCGCGCACAATTTTTGTTTCTTCTTCGTTGTGGTTGTTGTTTTTTTGTTTTAATATACAAATCAACAGCATTCCACGAAAATTATGCAATTACAGTAATCGCCTCTCTATGCATGCATCACTCGCACTATCCCAATGTTGGATTGAATCGGAAGGTGCAACTTATGGTTTGTTAACTTTGAGCGAGAAGAGAGAAAAAAAGCAGCGTTTTACTATGTATGTATGTTGTATATATGAAAAGTTATGTTGATTCTATTTTCAGCCATCAGTTTAACATGAACAAGTTTTTGTTCTTCAGAAAGTATAATTTTAGATCTTGCATATATCCGACCGGTTTATGCTAATGTTCATGCGAGTATTTCATTTGCGGACTCACGTCGCGTCCGATATTTTGCAATTGCACCAAACACCATAAAATTTTAAATATATTCAATTACACACCAAGACACCAAATGTCTTGACACTCACTTATATCCCTCTCGGAATTCTCATTTTATTATAATTCGTCAGATTAAAAAAACTATCGATGTTTAAATGCTGCTTTGATTTTATGTGCAAATTACATTACAAATAGGAGGTGTATGGTGTATACCTGGCTATGTATGTCTATAATATGTATATAACAGGAAGTTCATAGATTACGAAATGCGACATGATAAATGGTTTTTTATTTAATAATAATTTTGTTGTTGTTGTTGTTGTTGCTGTTGCTGTTGATGTTGATGTTATAGTTGTTGTATTTCATTTTTTTAGCATCATTTGATTGAATAATTTATAACAAACAGGATTGGCTTATTACCTCGTTTTTTGCTCGTTTATCTCGTGTGAGAATTTTATTGATATTCGCAAATTGTTTTACAACTGCTTATAAATTGTATGAAAAAAATATTTAAATAGTTATTTATTGTATTCATTTTTTCTATACTTTTAGTGATAAGTGTCATTGTAAATCAATTAGATTTACATAAATTAGTATGACGGATAATTTACAAATTTAATTAATAAAAATAAAAATTATAATAAACAATTATTGCCTGTAAAAAGATTATTTAATAATTGTATAACTGTGAATGTCAAACACCAAGAAGTTAACCCAAATTGTAAGCAGTATGAAATGTTAAGTTAATTTATGGGAATATTTTTGAGCGTTAATTAATTAATTATTAATTTTTAATACTGGCAAACGGGCTCTGATAAATTTCCAATCTGTTTATATGGTAGATAGATAGATGTATTGCGGAGCATTATAATTATCACATCTCATATCCGTTTTAATAATTCATCAATATACGTATAGGATAGTTTCGACATATACAAAAGGTATACAATTAAATAATATTTTATTTCGTATAGTTTCTTTTATTGTGTGTGGAGAAGTATGCTGCAGAGGGGCCACATGCAGGCGCAGTTCTTTCAAAATTACCAAATGCCCAATTAATGTAATTATTTATTGTTTAATTTTTCTTCATCTCCTCTACATATTGCGTAATTGAATACAATATCTGATTAAGAAAGAAAAATCCAAACTCCAAACTCTAAAGTGACCTATGCTTTCACAATATTGCCCTTTCAATTGTCCAAATATGCTGTCAGCAGCTTTTTACGTGTTATTATTAATTAAATTTTAAATTAACGAACAAACAGCATTCTCGTGAAATAATGGTATATAAATATTTATAGCATTCGATTGCCGTTTTTCAAATGAACAATGCATTATTTTTTTATTTAAAATAATTGTAGGATTTTTCATTATCGTCGCCAGTTTAAGAACATATTGTTTGAAAGTAAGTAGAGGATGACAATTATGTAACAATTGCTTTTCCTTGTGGTAAAAATAAAACATTTTAGGAAGTGATGATTGTGATGATATTTTTAGTAATATCTGCATCTTTAAATATAAATAAAATGCGTTGCCTATGAAATATCTATCCCTACCATTTTTTCTTTATCTAAAACCATATATTTTTAAAGCAGTTTGAGATAAAATGACAAATTTTCCATGACTTTGTCACCTAAAGAGGGAAGACTTTGTAGGGTAGCGTTTTTACATTGACTTTGAAGTAAATTTTCAAACATCTAACAAATTTTCCATAAAATTAAGATTTAATAAGATAACCATTTCAAATTTATTGCGTGAAACAACATTTTCGATATTTTGTTGGCGTAGAAGGACATTTTTGTTAATTTTAAGAAATTTTAAAAAGTTTTGATTTTGTTATTTGTTGTTTGTTGTGATTTTACTCAAAATAAATTCAATGCGACTGCAGCCAATGTAAGAAACGTTTTATAAAAAATTCTGCCCATGGAAAAATGTTTTTTGAAGATATATATACTACCGAGGGAAGTTAAAAGTGCTAAAAATATGTGGATATCTCTCACACAATTCATTTTCTTTATATTTGAAGATTTAGCGCCCTTATTGAAAGGACCTCTCTATAGTAACAGTTACATGAAATTTTAATGCAATTCAAAAATCTTGTTATAATTTCATTCAAACGCGTGCACTTGATATGCGCGCAAGGAATTTGTTCCTAACAGGATTAAATAAGTTAGCGATTATTTATTATCAATATTACGCACATGTCACTATTTCCTCTCTCCCTCATATCAATATTATTCAATATCGGGAGAAGAAAAATGGGAAGGTTATCTTTATGCGAAAATAGTCACGTGACTATATCGTAATGCTACTTTATATATCAAAAATGATAATGTAGTTGCGCGCGTTCGCGCGCACTATCAGTTTCAATATAGACGGGCTGATCGTTCAAGACTTTAAGCTTCTTATTCTTCCGTGTTTCTGATTAAATTGTTGATATGTCTTTTATATGTTATATATGATATTTTATAATATAAATACACTTATAAACATCTGAAATGCCTTCTGTACATGTGAAAATCTGATGGGAGAATTATTTTATTGCAGCGTTATTGCAATTTACCATTTCCTATAACTTAAATTGAAATAAACATTAAACTTGATATTTGTTTATGTAAATTTCATGTCAAGGTCTGTAATATATTTAGGTATCTATTCACATACACGTACTATGTGTATGTGTACGCACTAAAAGATGTAGAGAAAAAAAAACTATTTTCGTTAATTAATTCCGCTGGTTTTCTAAATTATGTAACACCTACTCAATGCTATTATTCTAACTGTAACTGAACATGTTAAAACATCTGGCGGATATATATGTCAAACTTGAAGGACCTTCGCTAATATTTTATTGTCTACGAGTATTCGTACCGGTGATTTTTTGCACACTTGCTCTAGAATTTTGTTTATACGCCCAAAGGCAATTCGTTCGTATTTGTTTGTTTTAATTTGTTGCTATTTAAACACGCAACTCATCCATAAATCAACAATATTCTTAATTTGACTAAAGTAGGCGCAAAGTAATGAACAACAAATGAAGTAGCTCTATTTTAATTAATGTCTGAATTTAGAACACGACTAATTGAGTTACAGCTATTCTAAATAAATTAAATCAATTTGTGTCAGATTTTTGACAATATTTGCGCACAAATTTTTAGCCAATTATTAAAGTTGATTGACACACTTAATTAATAATTATGCTGATATATTGTCTAAATAACCAGTTTGCATGTAGTTTTTATCCTTTGCTAATTGACATTGGCTAAATTATTTTATTTTTGTTCAAAGAATCTAATGAAGAGTTTTTTCCTATAAATTATTTAAATAACTGTAGTTTAATTACAAAAATCTGTTGCTACTTAATTTCTTATTAAATAGAAGTTGTTCGATTTAAAGCAGCTACTTTATTGTTAACTCAACAAAAAACAACTTCTATCTAATCTAAAAGAATCAAAGTGATTTTGATTGAATTTTCTTTGCGCTTAAACGTGCGTACTTTGATTAATTGGTTTTTGTTAAGGTAAATGTACTTGCTATTGAATGGTTCAATAGTATTTTTGGAATTTCTGCTATAAATAGTAATCATACTGTCTATTTTAAGAAACTAGCAGGCTACTAAAAGAATTCAACATAGAAAATCCATTAAAATTCTTATTTTATTTATAACATTGCAATCAGTACCTTAATTGTTATAAATCTCGCTCTAAAAGAATCGATTTCGTTCGTTCTTCTTTTACAACAAGCATTCTTTTAAATTACAAACTATACACACATAGCTAACTGAGATTTTTATTTCGAAATAAAATAATTAAATAAGATGATCGTATTAGCAATTATATATTTTTGCAATTAAAAAAATTATTAGATATCTGTACTATGCAAAGAAAATCTTTTAAACTACAAGTCGTACAAATACTTCAAGTCAACTCTCCTACCCGAATACACATTTTAAAAATATTTTCCAGCATTATTTCCATCGAAATATTCCAATAAGAATTTATACCATTGTACAATCACATTACGATTATAAAATTATATATATGCTGAGCATTTGCTCGGCAAAATTTCGCACCGCTTTTACTTTTCTCGCATACATAGTCAACATGTAAGTACATATCAACGCTAAACGAACGAGCATATCAAAGTAAAGTAAAGAATTTCTATTAAGTAATTCATTGATAAAGCGATGGAAAATTGTGCGCAACAGCCATTCTCTGTTTAAATTCAAGTGCAAACATGTTTATTAGCAATCGCAAGCGGCCGCAACTCGTAACAATGTTGAAAATATTGTTGATTTTATTAAATGTTAATTGGCTGAAAATGAAAATTTGCATTTGGATTACATGAATGCGTTGTAACGTGTGGTTTCTTATGCTTGTAGAAACTTTTGTTGTCGTTAGCGTTGTGCAACAAGACATTTAGCAAAATATATGAATCCGTGTAATATAAGAGACTCGCATGTAAACAGGCACTATAGTTATAAATATAGTAGCTAAATGTTCATTTATTTATTAATTCTTATATTTTCTTTCTGAATTTTTTTCGCTGCACATACAATGCGCATTTACATAATGCGTTCATCATTTAAACCTGTGTCGAATACGCACACACACACACACACACACTATTTTTATTCACTCTCTTGTATGAGGAATGGAAGTTGAAGTTGCATTCTGACTTGTTTTGCAAATGCAAAATTACATTTTATGAAAATAGTCAACATCATATCGTATATGCATGTATTGTGAATATAAAAGAATGTTAAAAACATGCTGAGTTTGTATGTATAGGAAACAGCCATAGATCATGTTTTAAAGTGCGAGAAATGCCAGTTGCGCATGAACAACACAAAACAATGTCTTATATGCTAACTATCTGTTAATTTCTGAATAAAAAAATAATGTATACAGTGAGTATGCGTAAAGTGCATTTGTTCATCTTTATGTTGCTTTGTTTACTTCCGCAAATAACCAACCAACTAACTAACTATATTAAATGTATTCAATTTTCTACTTGAAGCGCACACAAACATCGATAGCCTGGCATAAACTTTGCGAAATTTGCATTCTATAATGTATGTGTTCATATCAGCATTAAGCTTGTTAACTGCTTTTTTGGTGTGTTGTGTTTAGCAGGCAGCTTATAATGCAAATTTACAACGAACGTTGAGAACATAGAGAATTTAATAAATGTTGGAAAAAAACTCACGTATGGGAACTGACTATTAATATGCACCTCATATTAAAATCGAAAGTTAGCATTGAAAACGAAAGTGTGGAGCCAGTTGTAATCATAACTCATCTATATTTATTATTACTTAATTCAATCTTAACTTTTTTTTTCAATGGTCAGGAATTTTACGTTTGGAAAATAATTACTTTCACCGATTCTATAAATTTTATTGCATCAAATCGTTAATAGCCGGAGAAGTCATTACTATAATCAATTTTTAACAAAATTTGTAAATCCTATAAATCACATCATAAAGTGCATGCTGGTATATTTATGGGCACTATAATTTTTATAATTAATTATGCAAAATAATCGTTTTTCATCAATTGATTTAATTAAAAAGCGATATTACCAAATAGGAATTTAAGATGAAACGAATGCCAATTTATTATAACCGGTCGCTGATGAAATTTATCATTCAAAAAAAGGCACAAAGCCTCTATTGTTGTTGTTGCTGTTGTTGTTATTATTATTTTTTTGTTGATTAATAATTTTCGTTCATAATTGAGTAATGCATTTCGTCAAAATGAAAGAAGAATGTTCGTTTTTTGTCGATACACTCTTTATATGTGCGCAGCTCTATTATGAACGCTTTTTTGATAATTGGCTCATTGTCTTGTAGTACGGATATTCACCTCAAAAATTCACCACGACCTTCTCAAGGTGAGACTTGTGAACCGCCCATTGGTTCACTTCTAATATTTTTTCTATAAAAAAAAAACATAACATCGAAAAAAATCAACGGTTATACACCTGTCATTGTACCAAAAA
This sequence comes from Adinopsis sp. GC000173, assembly GCA_030264715.1. Lineage (NCBI taxonomy): Eukaryota > Metazoa > Arthropoda > Insecta > Coleoptera > Staphylinidae > Adinopsis > Adinopsis sp. GC000173. The sequence goes on along the minus strand of JARJDW010022715.1, from coordinate 73,788 downwards.
ATGTTTATTTAGTTTTGTATAGATTAGAGCTGGAACTAAATTCGCATCAGCAAAATTTTATAGCTACAGTTAGATTACATATAATTGGCTCTTAATGGAGACTATATTTTTCAACTATAGAACCATTTTTATTCAACACACAAGTCATCGCATCGATTTAGAAGATATATAGATCTTTAATTACTTTATATATATTTTTGCACGATATATTATCATTACAAATGTCAAAAATTAATTTTATCGTTTCTTGTTTCCATGTTAATTAAGGTTGCTGAACTTATTTATTATAAACCGCTTCTAATTGCACAATTTTATAATACGAGAAACCTAATTTTGCTCACCTTCCAATTTCATAATGACGCACACACACACACAATCTTTTAGTATTCTGATTGGAATTCCAAGCTAATTCTTCGTATATACATAGAGTTTTTTTGCTAGTTTGAAACAAGAATTAACAATCGTGTAGGTCATTGCTTGTAATATTTTTTTTAATTATACTGTTCATTTAATTGATGTTATATATCTTTTTTTCTGGCCGGGCTCTATAAGAATAATTATAAATTATTTGCATTTTCTAAAATGCAATTTATCATTTTGAAAAATTTTAAAATTCAAACCTACAAAACGTATTATTAAAAATTGAATTTATCATTATGGTTGTGGTTGTTGTGCTTCCTTTTTTTCTCCTCAGCACCATCACCACAATTATTAACTCATAACAGCTAAGTGTGTAAATAAATAGGAGTATTAGGTAATGTAATATAATGTATCGTACTTACCTACTACTAGGAGTATAAAATAGAAATAGAATATTATACAATTACGAGTAGGTAATGTATAATATGGGCAAGCGTTTTTTAGTTTAGGAAATACATGTTATCCAAGCTATGTAAATTTATAGGATTTGTTTTGTAACTAATCATCGATATATCCTACGCGTGTTAGTATAAAGTGTAGTCACAAGGGGCACATATCGTCGATCTGTAGTTACCACCCGTGGCTTTGACTAGATGCACTATGCACATTTATTTGTGTGGGAGTAACATACGTCCTTGGCAGATGAAAGTGCTTTTTTACATTTTGAGGGTAGTGTTGTTAATATTGCAATACCCACACAAGTTTAGCGCCTGTTCTCGTAATAATTATAACAAAATTTATGGATTTTTAATTATAATGTGTTAGGGATTTTATATGTAAATCCAAGGTTGATGCGTCAAGAATCACTGGTTTTGTCTCATTGATTTATGGCTACCCTGAAGGATCTTTGCATCTCAGTAGTTTTAAAAATAGATGAGAAATTATTATAAATAATGAATGATAGTATGATTAACACCCAAAAGTAAATTGATGATGTTTTATGAATTGATTAATGGATATTTCTTTTTCTGTATGTGCGCGAGCATGTAACTTAACACACATGCATAGTACACAAGTATAGTACCTAGGTATAGGTAGGTACTCTTCATATACATACATATATAGTTATACGTTTGCGTACGCTACACGCATTGAAAATTTTTGGGGTATATATTTAGATATTTAACATGTACGCGTCTATGAAGAAGTGGATGAATGTTTGCATTGCCCCGTTAGACGGAGAAGAGTAATTATTAAGCATTCCAGTACTGGCGCCGACTGACCTCCGCTACGGGCCTCATTAGCCAAGTCAATTTGCCATGAGCAATACACACGTACACGCACATACACATAGCGAGAAGTGTGGAAAAGAGATCGCGACATGTACTTGCATATCCCTCCGATCTATTTTTAAATTCTATAATTATATTACGTACGAACGTCGTACGTACGTATGCGGTGCATAAAATAAAATTGCGAAAAAAATTATTATATTAAATAGAGACGGTTACAGTGTCATAAACTGGTGGGTTGAGATGCTATCTCTACCAGTTGACTAGTTTTTTCGCGTTTTATCTGCAACCCTTGGTTGCTAGATAGTATAACCGCCTGTGACCCCATGCAAGGCTGTTTCAAGGCCGAACGTTGGCCGATCTAGTCGCTTTTACGAGGCCGTTTCTTCACTTTGCTCTCATTACTGCTCGGTAATTCCACACGGCGCACTCTACTCTTCTTCTGCACCTTCTACTATCATCTAACACGCTACAATGCCCTCGGTTCCAAGCCATCGCACTGACAGGGTCATTGTCACATTCAGAAGCTTCATGTTTACGAAATGCTGCAGTTCTCCTCTTAACATATGATTGAAAAACAACAACGACAGCGGCAGCTACATTTTCCTTGCTTTACAATTGACGTATTAGTTACATAAAAAATAAACTTAATAGATTAATAAATCTCCATCGATACCAATAGTATTATCTATATTATGTATAGGTACTTAAATATAAAATCTTTCTCTTTCTAATACTTTCACTTGACATCAAACATCACGATTCAATTATATTATAATTTCTGTCCATTTTAGCATTAAAATTGATTGGCATTTAAACGATAATTGCTAGTTGGTTAAGCTTTATTTATTTTCTATTTCCATGCAATTTAACGTTGTTGATTTAATTTATTTAATCATAAATTAATTAATTTTAATATATTTTTTTGTTTACTTACAGATCATCCAAATTTCCAAGGGTTCCGTTCCGAGTTGCAGGAACGCGCATTGGTTGTATCCTTACAAATGTTCAGCTTAATTTTGGAAAAGTGCATTTCGCTGTTTCACGAACATATGAATAAAAATCCAGACAATTTCAACGCAAATATCCCAACAGATTTGAATGAGTTACTACCCTCGGTGAAAATTTGGTGTGATTGGATGCTGTGTCATACGAGCATTTGGAATCCACCTCCCTCTACGCAAGATTTTCGAGTCGGGTAAGCAGAATCTATTACTTTTCCATTAATCCTTTCTTCTGCAATAAAAGAAGGACGTGTAGGGTATAATTTATCTAAAGCGGCGAGTGCAATTGACATATCATTACAGCTAGTAATTGATGTACTTCATTTTAGTGTAATGGACGTAATTACTTTAAAGGAAATTAATAAAATGAGCATTTTTACTTTCTTTGGTGTTTGCAACCAATTAGTCGTTGCATTAAACGCTTATACAAACAGATTTTTCTTGTAATATTGTAAACATGATAAATATATGTACATAATGTTTTTAACTATATCAGTGTCACTATAACTTATGTTTTACCTTTCGTTTGGCATATTTAAATGATGCTAATACTATTGCATCAGATGTAGTCTTTTTTGGCGCCAGCAGTAGTAAACGCATCAATCATCCGCGGTCAATCATCCGTAACGCTACCGAGCTCATTAACTTATTATAAATGTTATAACTTAGTAATATACCTCTTTTATAATCTCAATTAAATTGTTCTCTTCTCTCTTTACTTTATAGACCTTCAGGGGACCCTTGGACGCGCATTGCCGCTCTTATGAATATCCTTGAGAAAGTATATGAAGAGCCTCCCTTTATCGATGATCCGAGAGAAGGTAATAATACATATTATATATTAGAATCAATGAAAAAAAAAATGATGAAACATTTAATATCATTTCAATCTATTATCGTAATTATACTAATACTTATACCAATACCCATTCCAAAACCAATACCAGTTACTACTCTGGGGTATTCGCTTAGTCATCATAACTATTGACTCATCTTCTATTCACTTCTATGATAATTTCTCCCTATTTTGGGTACAGCTGATTCATTTTCGGATAGATTAGGGTTTCAGTAGGCTGCAATTATTATTAACATTTATTATAGGATGCATTTACATTTAGGAGAAAATAGTTTCGCCCTCATATGTTTGCCACTTAATAATTTAGGCATTTTTCTAACCATCTGCTCGAAACCAACTGGCTATAAGTTTAAATTAATTACGTCTAGGAAATTATTATCCTACTGTGTTCTGTTATAAAATAATCTAGTAAAAAATTAAATTGCTTTTGCTGTGACTAAATTTTTTTAAATTTTTTGTCTCCTCAAGTATTTATGCATTTGTTCCGTGTAACAATAAATGACTATGTGATATTAAGTTTTTTTAAACTGGAATTTGCTTCTTTTTTAAAATAATGCAGTTGTATTTAATGGACACGCATCGTAGCGTTTAATGGAGGTATTTTTAGAAAATTGTTATTTCGTACCAATTTCTTTCATACTCATCGAAATTGTCTAATAGCATCGCAACGAATTTATTGCTTTTTATATGCGATCGTTTTAATTTATAATTGTAGTTTATTTCACTATACATACTACAGTATTTATGCGAGTGGATGGCAATGGCAATGGCATTGGCAATAGGTTGGTTGATATAAATTCACAAAATCTGTTTGCCCTTGTTGTATTGAAATTATTGAAGATTAATCTTACCGCAAATAAAAAGACGTGTCATAAAATGCATTCATACTATATAAATTATTCCTCAAAACGGATATGATTTATTGTAAACGTCATGACATAATGGCAATAGTTTTATAAAAATATTGGCTGTTTTACATTTACACGCGGATTAGGATTTTCTGTAAGAAAAGCCAGACAGCTTGCCAGAAACTAAGCCTACATTTCAAAGAGAATATAAATGTATTAACATTTAATAATTATCATTTTTATTTATAAAATCTTGTATTGCATTCATCTGCATTGCAATCTTCAACATTTGCTGAAGGTATTTAAGAATCTGATATGAAATTTAATGAATTGTATGAATGATTAAGAATCTAGAATTAAATTATATTTGATTATATGTTTACATAGAGTTTTTTATAAATTGCATAAAGAGTAAATGCACATATAAAAGAATTTTTGATTGTAGCTTTCAGAAGCGCAGCATAGTTTGCACATTTGATTATAGTATTTAAATTCTAGAGTATTTCACATACGAAACAGACTTTTGTCTATTATAGTCGTCCTTCGGTGTTAATTGCAGGTTATAAGCAAGTTTGTCTGCCCGAGGATGGCGCATTAAGTGGATTCACGCCGTTAAGTTTAAACGACGATAAACCTACTTATGTTCCAAAGGATTTCGATATGGATACTGCACAATTCTTTTTGCGTCTACAGAAATTATTGTTCTTTGGCACCACATATTTATGCGGCTCGGTACCACAAGTACTTAAATTCGAGTATGCAAGCGGTGGCTACGTTTCGGTTGTTTGTACCACGGCATCAAGAAGCACCCCGAATACACCGCCAGAATTTGTAATATACATCTAAACATAATTATCTTGCTTTAACATTACATTGTCTATCGTCTATTTACAGAATGAAAGTGAATTATTGGTGGAGAGCTTTAGCGATGAAGAAATTGTCAAGAATGATACAACTAATGTTTTAGAAAATACATCAAATGAGATACAGGAACTTATATCAAGAAAGGTGGAATTAGAAAAACGACAACGCGATCAGGAATTACATAGGCAAACTGTTCAGGTATGATACGAAAACAATTTTGTTTTTATTTTTCTTTTTGAATATCCTATTTGAGACCTATAAACTTTTATATCTTATTAACGATAAACGGAAACTGCTTAATACGATTACACAACTGTTGGCAGTAAAATGCGTGTATGTGGACGAAATATTGAACGAATCCGATTAACTGAAGATATCGTCTTTGCCTAATAGATCCAATGTAATATCAAAAACGAACGAGAAAAAAAAGTAGCTATTATATATTAAATTTTATGCATGTTGATTTAGAGATGGAAAAAGTTTTGCTTCAGTAAAAGTAAATAAATTTCGCTTTTTTAGTAAATAAAAAGTAAAACGGGTATGAAAATGAAACTTTAACACGAGAATTACACAGAAGCCAACGTAACATAATGAAACATAAAACTTAATTATAGCAGAAAATACCCTCATTTTACGTATACAGCTTCAATTTAATTGCATTTATTACATAGATTGACGCACCACAATTATATTTCTACAAATGTGTAATCTTTACGAGTCATAATAGCAAAAAAAGGGATGTTTCATATATAAAGATAATATTAATGAATATCGTAAAATATAAAATTGCTATCTGTAAAACTTGATTTTCAATTTAATTGTTTTATTAGGCACAGTGTGCGAAATTCATCATAAATATTTATTAAATCTCATGCTACATACAACAAGTCAGTATTCAAAATAAAAACATTTTGTTGTCTAAATGTGTAAAAAGCCATAAGTATAAGCTGCTGCGTTAAAACGCATTATTATAAATCACATCATTTTTGAATGAAGAGCTTTTCGTCTATGAGCAAAAATTTATTACATTTATTACAAGGATAACGAACTAAGTAGCAGTATTTTTGGATAAGACATAACTAATACTGACATTTACAATAATGGTGTGGGTACATAATAACTTTTATTTATTTATTATCTTTCAACGGGCTAGGTTTTGCCTTCCTTTTTGTTCTGTATGCCATTTGTAGCAAGGTGATTAAAATGTAGAATGCAAAATCGGGGTTATGAATTATGTAGCCCAAAATGATGTAGGTGCCAGTAAATAGGTAGCTTTATAAATAGCACTTCGATTATACCCTTCAATTTTTTTAAACTCATGAATATATTTTACATAAATCTTTTTCGATTAAGTGTGGCAAAAATAAAATGTATACTAAGGCAGATGCTAAATATATCATAAATTATTAATGCCATGCATTTTTTTTTATTTGGTATGCTGCATTAAAATGCCATTACTAATGTATCAAAAAGCGAAAGTATTCGCTGTAAATTTGCCACAATTAACTGAAACGTTTGTTTTGCTTTTGATTACAGCACATAAATAAGAAAAATTATAAATGATAAAGAAATATTGAATACATATGCATATATGCAAGTATTTGATTTATTACACTTGTGTGTATACTTCAAGTAAGTAGTTTGACTTGAAATTTTAAAATGGATGAGATATCCTTGCATTAATTTTAAAAATTGAATACTTAATAAATAAATAATGAAAAAAAGCAAGTGCAATGCGATATTACATGCAAGCCAGTTTTCTATTATCAAATGGTTTGAATTTTATTATTTTCATTACTGTCGGAGGAATTATGGTATCATTGTCATGGTTATAAATATCTATATATCATCAACAATTTACAAATCCTGTGATTTATACCTAATATTATGCTATAATTCATGGTGAAGGTTCTTTGCGATTTTACGAAACTGAAACTGTTGGCAGATGAAATTTTCGGCGGCCGTTAAGCAATTACCTAATTAAGATAAAATGGAATTTTTGTCGATTGGTGTTACGAATTGTGAGTCAAGGTCAATATATTAAATATATGAATTTGTCCACTATTTACAATTCAGGAGTCGTTTAACCGAATTCCGTTGTTCGGGCTAGAACAGAAGCGTGGGAAAACGTGGGAGTGCCAATAAATCGCTTCTTCCTTATAGTTTCCTGCGAATAAATATTTAATATTCCTCATTGTGATTGTTCATTCACATTTTAATAAAGTGCTTGTTCAAATTTCCATTTGACACCTTATAATTGTTATTTCTGTAGTAACGTCTCATAAAGATAGATACATTATGTAATCATTTGTTATCTTTTTTGCCATATATGTTTATCTACATAAGAATGTGTACATGTTATGTGCCACGCGGAAAGTACAATACGCATCTTCTCTTTCTTTGGTTTTATTTCATTTACCGTTAACAATCAGCAATGCATAAAATAAAAATAAAATAGTATTGTAAATAAATATTACTACTATTTAATTTTTGTGTATATGTTATTTACTATAGATGTATATGTGTGTATACAACATACACATATACACATGATGTCGTCTTCTGTACATCATGTATGTTTATGTAATTAATTTTGATTTTTTTCCAGTTGATATTGCAGCAAAGTGTGGTTAGTGTACATATAGAAGTAAAACCAAAAAATCTAGTTCCTGATACAAATTGTTTTATTGATCATTTGCCAATGTTAAAGTCTATTGCATCAAGTAGCGTCTATACCCTAATGGTTCCTTTAATAGGTAAGGATTTAATTTATTTTGTTAAGCTTAGAGCATACATATTTTCAATTAACTACTTGGATATAAATGGTGTAGTAAAATTAAATAATTTGAAAAATATTTTTATACTAGGTATGGTAAGTGGTTTTATATACACAATATATGCAATACACTTATACTTTTAACGGCATATTAGATGTAAATGCTATAAAATTAGTGCCAGTAGCGATGGATCTTGTGGGTTGTGGTTTGAACACACGCTAACTTCCGCATTATATTCTATTCACGTTTCATAGTATAGTTAAATTAAGCACATTCTAATCGCAACAACAGAATAATACTGATTCCCACATAATATTCAAAAATTTTCTAGTTTTGAATGAATTGGAAGGCCTTGCAAAAGGATCCAAAAGTCCCGTAAGTTCACCTAGATACGTCGTTGATCCAATGCATGTTATTAAAGTGGCGGAAGCTGCCAAGTTTGCATTAGAGTTTCTAAGCAATCGGCATCCATTCGTGAAATGTGTCACAACAAAGGGAACTATTTTGACATCTACAATATTCACCAAAGAGGATGACACTCTAGTTGATGTGAATATGACAAATGACGATCGTATTTTGGCGACTTGTATGACTCTATGCAAAGGAGGCGGCGGTGCGGGACAAGGACAAGAACAAGTGGCGGGTAAATTTTCTTATTCAATAAATATATATTTATTTACATATTATTACTACTTACTATTCGACAGAAGGTGAACCTAGAAAAATACATCGTGAGGTTGTACTCCTGACGGAAGATAAGAATCTTAAAGTGAAAGCATTAGCTATGGATGTTCCAGTTTGCGAAGTTCCAAACTTCTTGCAATGGGCTGGTTTAGGATGAGTTTTTGAAACGATCAGTAAATAAAAAATAATCTGAAGCAAACATTGCCCGTTAAACGTCATAACATCGAATTCGGGTAAGAGTATTCGCATTCACTTCCCAAACTCGTTTCTAACACATCTTTACTGATACTCGATGTTATTGTTACAGGTTTTTCGTGTCGCGTTATAAGTGTAACGTACGAGTTTATCGATTTATAACAAAAAATACTTCTGTTTTTCAAATACCTGTAGCTTTTTGAGATTGTATTTACTAAAAAGTTTATTACAATCGGTATACATGCACGTAGGCTGGTCGTTTCTATGTGGGTTTCACATATTCTTCAGTGTCACTAGCTGATTATTATTTCAACTCGGGTTGTGAATCTGCATTCCAGCAATGACAACGTCCGCTGAAGCAGCATCTTGAAATAATCTTACTAACACCTATGCGTTGTGCCATTTCTACTACACACATACATCAACTAATATACCGTTACATATTTTTTTAATTTTTACTTATTTAATAATGCATATATTTTTATGCACAAAAAATATTTATATTTGTACATAATTTTTTTAATGATTTTTAGCAAATAATTTTTTGTCTTTTATTACATATATTATATTATGTACTTATATTAATATTTTAGTATCTTATTTCAATAATTTGTAATATTATTTTTTTTCGGACATGTTGCAATTGTTTATTTGCTCAGGAATTTACTGTTTATCAAGATATATAGTAAATAAAATAAAGATTACGTTTCATTTCTTAAATTCATTTTACGATTATTTAAATGTCCCTTTCTCTGGAATAAGAACAACATTCATACATAATTATCAACAGGTAAGTTCCACCAAGAGACCAAGAAGCAAAATATTCATGTCATGAATAAATGATGTGAATCTATAGGTAACTGTATATCGTCTGCTGAATATAAAATCAGCGATTTATTGATGAGAGTGTTAGGCAATTATTTTTCTATGATATTGGCGATGCAATAGGCGCGGATTGCGTGAGAACGCCGGAACCTCTAGATTGTCACAATGACCACGCCTGTAGATATAAAGTGTTGCACATTTACATGACATTGATGCCGTAATGTACGCTCTATTTGTGAAGATGAATTGCCTTTAGGTTCATACGATAATTTATAAGCAAGATCATCAGAGATTTATATACTTTATATACTGTACTATACGTATACACGTATATCTATCTGCTCGTACTCCTCTCGTACTTGGCAAAGTTCACGATTTCATGTCCAGTTAACCTACACTCACTCTACATATACAACATGTAAGAAATTAATTATTTTTTCGCCTCTAATATGTATAATAGGAGTATAAAATAAAATAACTTTTACGTAAATTTCAAACACACGAGTACAACAACAGTCTTAATCGCATTACCATAGATAAAACTACAAAATCAAATTGCTTTTCAAACGGCTTAAAAATCTTGGCAAACAGTTTCTTGCATTCTTCACACGCTACACACACCTCATTTGTCCTATTTATGAAAACTGCAGGTCTCCCATGCTATAATCAATTATCTCCTAAAAATAAAGCCTTTCTAACTATTTTAAATACTTTATTAACTATTATTACCAATTGATTTTAACCATTTGTACACATTTACATTTTTTACCCATCTCACAATAAATCTCTGCAGCTAAAACAACAACAACAGGTAACAATTTTTATAATAACATTAACAAAACAGGTTTCAACTATCAACTACCTAGGCAAAATATATCTCTAATTCGCGATTAATGTTTGATTATTGTAGCAGTTCAACACCTTTCAATAGGAGGAATGTTGAATGTGAAGAGGAATATCTATAAAAATATTCGTTTTTCAGTTATAATAATTCTAGTTATTATAACCTATTTAACTAATAGACCGTTACTGTTAATTGCATATAATGAACAACATGGCAATTTAGTCAAGTTCACTTTAGGTTTCACTACGAATGTTCAACTTGAATTTTATTACTAAATTGTTATGATCATTCGACATGGGATTAATTTTCAGGCGATGCCCGAATCGATTCATTTCATATTATCGCATAATGCATACAGAATTATGGAATAATTGTGAATAGATGCAATTGAATTTGAATTAATTACGAATTTAAATCTGAAAAGGAGGATAATGCAGTGCTGTAAGCAGCGGCTACGAGAGATTGAATTAGGACAAGTGCCAAACTGTCATCTATCAGGAATTCACAGATGCGTGCAGCGGTATTTTCTTGATGATTAATTTTAACCAGTGATTGATCGATTATTTTAATCAATAGTTTTGCGATTATAGGTAAGTATCGCTTTAGATGCAAGTAATCAACCGAATGAAACATCTTTTTAACATCTAATTTGACATCGTTCGATATGTAAATTTACAACACAAGATACGCATGTAAGGAAATGGTCAGAAACGATTACGATTCATGGTACGTATGTATTTCTAAATAGAAATAGATGAGTGAGTAATGTTGTTTTTGTAAATTTTGAAAATGCTCTTCTTCTCGATCTGTTTATCACTTGTAGGAATTAACGGATTGCTCGGAAAGTAATTTCGTTTTTTCGCAACAAATGATTTAAGTGTATTTTTTCACAGTCAACTTTACATTTAATCCGCATAATTATTATATGTTTTGAGAGCTGAAGTAGTAAGGCTTGTTTGGTGAAAATGTTGTTTGACTCTGTGAAATAGTATGTGTTTGGTGCCCTAGTACAGATGGAAGATCGAAAACAGCATTTTCGGCATTTTTTACTTTTTTTATTATTGAAAAGGTAAAAATACAGTTAAAGCGAGACGAAAATTATATGATGTGTATTGAAAAGATCTATTGACCGAACGACAATGTCAAAATAGGTTTACACAATTTCGTTCCTGTAATTTCGATGTTGAAGGTGCACCACGTTCCGGAAGGCACATTGAAGCCGATGAAGACAAAATAAAGACATTGATAGATGTAAATCGCCGAATAACAACTCGTGAGTTCGCTAAGAGGAATAAGTTTGTCGAATTCGACTATACATAATCATTGTTTATTATTTTCACAAAAAATGAGATTACTTTCCAAACAAACCAATAATTATTATTCATTTATCCATGCCAATCGTATCTGTAACAATTGCCTAAATGTCACATTTGTTTTATAAAATATGTGATTTGATTTGTTGTGGCAGCGAGTTGATGGAGTGTACTTGACTAACAAATGCAGTTGTGTTTCCCAATGTATGAGAGAATTATCAGTGGTATGTGCGTTTGTGTACATATTCATGTATGTATGTACCATAGAAAAAAAAATTCGCCGAGAAATGTTTATTACAAGTAGAATTGTAGACTAGTTTGTGGTGGCTGACGAATAGATCGTTTTACAAGGTGTATAAGCAAATTAGCGATAATAAAATATAATATTTGAATATGCATGTACAACAATATTCATATAGATGCACCATAATGGTTTGTAACTTCATTGAAAGGAATATGCATATATAGTTTATAGTGTCTTAATTTACGACAGGTCTTTGTTTACTTGCGTTTATGGTGTTTACCTAGTAACTTTTCACCTATTATAAATGCGCTAACAGTTACTTTACTACTAAGGTATTATTACAAGTTGGTATGGAAGGTGTCATTGACTGTTTAAGATAATAGACAATAACTGATTTTATTATAAGAAACTGCATATGCATCTTCAATTACATTTTGAAATGTCGTTTTATTTATTGACTGTCTCTTATTTTATATTACAGTGTATTAAGTTATAAACGAAATATTAATTAAACGGTTAATTTTGCTTTTAAAATATTTTGTGAATGCAATCGCTGCGAATTGCGACTATAAAATATTTATAACTGCACATAGGAATTAATATTGTACATTTAAAAACATTACAATCTTTGGACATATTTGGAAAATTTTGATTATATGTGAATGAAAATAATGATTTTAATTAATTGTAAACGTAACTAATTTTGCATTATCTCACGAATTTTGTCAAAGTTTAATTTAATAATTACTGTTATACATGATAATATGACATGGAAAGTTTGCGTGCGAATGTCAAATACAGTAAGCAGAGAAAAACTACAGTACAGTTCACTTTAGTTGCATTTTTATACAAAACAATTATAATCAGTGAAAAAACGGTATTGAATAATGATAGTTATAATTTTAGAGCTTTATTTTCTATGGAAAATATTAATAATTTGCTACAACAAGTAGATTGATGGCATTTTAATTATTTTATGCAATGCCCTAGAAAAAATAATATTCTATGTTGTGCAATTAATTCTAAACCAGTATTGTAATACACCGGCAAAATTTTATGCATAATACGCTAATCGCTGTTTGTTTAGGATTTTTAGGTCATCGTCTGGTATTTATGGCAGCAGCTCTTAGTAGATGCTTTGTGGAGGTTGTCACTCACATCCAAACAGAACGATTTGTAATAGTTGAACTTGGCATTGAAATGTGATACATTTTTGTGTGTAGAGTATGTGTGTGGTGTGTGTGTGTAACACAACATATGGCATATTTTTTTCAAAAAAAAAAAAAATTCGAAGCGGCGATAACAAAAATTTGAATTGTGACCTAGATGATTAATGATTTTTTATGCCATCAGCCATAACAAAACGACGAAAGAAATAAGAAAAAGAAGTTTGTCCAAATAGACACATTTCTCGCAACGAGCATAATAAAACTGATACTTTATTACTTAGACAACCATTTGCTTAAACACTTGAAAAGTGCATTAAAACTTTTACAATGAATATGAGTTAAGGAGTAGGTTATTAAATTAGCAATCTTTTAAAATTTATCAAAAGATTCAAAAAACACTTATAAGTCATTATTATTCAAATCGTTATTGAATGTATCCCACGCAACGTGCATTCTTAATGGCTATAAGTTTAATTATGTGTTGTACATGCAGTTTACTTTATGTTTAATGCTATTATTCAGGTCGTCTCTAAGAAATATTAAGTAGATACTAAACGTTTGCTTATATAAATATTACTTAACAATTTTATAATCGAAGTAATTGTTTAATCTGTGATTTATATTGGAAATAAATTTTTAAGGCGAAATGTTTTATTATAGAATCCGTTGCTTTTGATACAACGCGACTTTAATTCTTCCTAATAACTTTATGTGTTGTAGTTTTCTATAATTTTAAGTAAATTGCTTGAACAAAAAACTAAAAACGAGAACGTGCTTAGAAACGTTATAATTCAAGCAAAATACTCGGTGTTAGTTTGTAAAATGGTTAAAAATACATTATACATGGAGGAATATGTTTGTATGTACTTATTGTACATAGATAGATAATTTGTTGCGTTGCTATATTTTTATTTTTACCCATATATTATCTACTAGATAGAAGAGTAGAGTGTAGGTATAATCATTACGATTTTATATACAGGAAAATGAATATCAACTAAATGGGAAACTGTTACCAAATAAAGTTAATAATCTAGCGTAAGAGATGAAATGCGCAAGTTTAACAGGAATTTGTATTCATTTCATGATGAATTATTTTACATTTATGTGAAATGAACAATATTAGATATTCAAATTTATGTAATAAAAACAGTACAATATAATTTATGATTATTTCTTTTTAAATCAACATAAGCATAGCAATGACGGAGAGTAGAGCGTGAAAGAAATGATGTAATGTATCAACTTTTGCTTATTTTCACTCTCTTGGTCTAGTTCCATTTCATGTAATATGAAAATCATCCGATGTATAATTAATTAGAAAAAGAATACAAACACTTAATTTGCAAACGTTTTAAAATGATGCGAATTTAATGTGCTTTAACAACAGCCAACATCAACAACAACATGAACAGCAACAAAAATTTTACAGAGGTAGAGTTTTATTATCGTCAATAAATATCAGAGAGCAAAGAAACAACAAATTGATTACTCCAACATTAATTTTAATAGAATTTTACTATTGCTAATAAATGTTTAATTAATTTTGCCGCATTATATTACTATACGTTGTAATAATTAATTGAAAATTTAAGTACGTAATTAGCGGTGGTGTGCTGTGTATCAGCGTATAAAAGAGATTTTATCATTGCACATCATAAGCGAACGCGCGCGCTTCTTTTTTCCCCACATATGAGTGCTCGCACTAGGTAGGTAGGTAGTAGACATAGTTGGTACCTATACATACTATATATATACGTATGGAAGAAGTAACCAAGTACTATTACATGTGCAATGTGTGTATGTTACGATTTCTAGCTAATTACAAGTTATTAAAACATTTTCTTCTTCTGCAACAGAAACTCTTCTTTAATTCGTTCATTCACTTTCATTATATTACGATGACTCTGTTAATGAACTTTCACGATTACATAAATAAGTTTTTGTGTAGGTCAAGTTTTCTATTCCGAAACCTTGACAAATTTAATACAATACATTATATAATAATGTAAGACGGTTGTGCAATTAGTAACTCGTCTAGTAGCAATTGATTTCGTAAAATTAATGAAATTTTAATATAAAGTATCAAAGATAAATAATTTATTTTATTACTGATTTATATTTTTTTAAGAAAACAATATAATTTTTCCTATAAATTTAACTTCAATGATTTAATGAACTACACATGTTAAAATAAAAAGTGTTATTTGGTCGGGCCATTTTCTTGAAATATTCAAGAAACGAAAATACAGAAAATATGATGAGAAAAATGGTGATCTTGTTGTTATTACACAATCGCCACATTTGCTGATTTCTGTATTCGTCTGTACTACCAGCAATCGCTTGATTGATTTTGCATCAAATAATTGCCAAAATATATCGTAAATCGGTTGCTGGCAATCGAGTTGCTAACTTCACACCCGCTAATTGTTTTGAGAAAAGCGTACGTTCGCACTAATTGATATAAAATGTTATTATTTAGGTGTCTTTCGCTTTTCCAGCTTCATTTCGTATCATATCATAGAATATAAAAGTTGCATACTTTCATTAAGTTGTCGTATGAGATTAGAATTAATTGCAATCAGACGATAATTTGTTGGCGGTTTGTGCGCAATAAATCTGAAAATTTGACAAAATACGCTCGACGCGCAAAATTTATTATAAGTAGTGTATAAGCGATAGAAATTAGTTACGTAACATTTTCAATTGAAAAATAGTAAAATGTTAGTTATTGTAATTCAAATTTTATCTTAGGGGCATTGTGATTTACACCAACATGATTTATTTCGACAAGGCAAGTAGTTTTATTATTACATTTCCCTTTCGCACAATGTTTTATGTTTGCCAAGCACTTTCTGCGGTTAATGTGTTAAACGTAAGGAGATATATTGAATTTTATCTTGCTCTGTTTTGCTAGTTGAGGCGATCAGAACGTCGACCGGTTGTTGCACTGTCACTCTTTTGTTTCATATCTCGAGACCTTTGAGTAAACACAGCAAATAAACATTTGCTCCCGTGTAATAATTACCTTGGGAATGAAAACAACCTTATTTAATAAACTGAAAGGTGGATCACAAATTTTATTATTATACACACTCCATGTCATGTCAACCAGCTCAGCGAGCTCAGCTCACCTATCGTATAATACCTATACACATACGAGTACTTGTATAATACATGGTAAGCAACACGACGAAAAAACGTTTGTTTTTGTTTGTTGATATAGACACATGGAAAAATAACTAATTTTTGTTGATTATGTATGTGTCAGTAAATAAAATTTATGCAAATTGCACAGTAGCATATAAACAGAGAGTCTATATATAATCTTATTAAAGTCATTAACTTAATGCAAGTGTAATTAAAAGTGTAGACGTAAATTATTCTTCTTCATACGAGGAGGCACAAAAATACACAATATATATTTTTTAAACGAAACTAGACGCAAACAACAACACGGTACAAACGCAAATTTCACGAGTGAATTGTTTACGATGCAATTAATGCCTAGATTCTCACATGGAAAAAACTACGAGTATAGTGTTTAATTAATAATAATATTAGATTTTGTTATGCTATGAGAAAACACGTTTCAAGCAACGCATAAAAATTGATCTATAACAAATAGATTAATCCAAAAATAATTGAATGGTATTGTTTAAGCGTCGGCTAAGTTTCAATTTAGCCTGCCTCAAATTGTGACTATTTAAATTGCTATTCAACATTCATAATGGATTAAATTATAATAACAATGGATTTAGATTATGATTTGTGGTATCATTAATGGGTTATAGAAAACGCGATTTGATTAATTTCTGTCGTTGAGTAATACACATCTACGAGTATACGGTTGAGAGTGAATTTAGAAACAACATTTATTAAATATTAATTCTCGTCGCAAGCATAACATAAAGATGCATTTGTAACACATGGGTTGCGCTGGTATTTATTTTGCGAAAAGTTAAGTTTCATTATTTCACTGAAATTTATAATACCGTCTTACTATAATATCTTACCTACCAAGTCACTCCCAAGAAGTATAAAAGCTTTTGTTTCGTATATTTAACAAGAATGAATTCATTTGATTAAAATTTATAAAAGCGATCCGTAATAAATTGCGCGCGCGGAGGAATTATTATATGGATGCGATGTTTTAATTAAGCAAAATACATGATTAGAGTACAACCCATTTTTAATTTTCATGTACGAGTTATTAAAAGTCATCGTAAACTAAAAAACCTTTTATTGCCATCTTGAGAAAATATTATTGTTTCATATCATCATCGAACGAACGAACATTAATGGGAAAATGTCGCAATGTTATAGCGGAATGAAGTTAATTAAGTCTTTGAAAATTTACCTCTCCGACTAGGAAAAAAATAACGTATGTATTAAAACAAACAATTTATTATAAAATGCTAAATCAATAAAACGCTGCCTTATATAGTGTGCATGTAGAAAAAAAAAAACGCTAAAATAGAAATATTATTAATTTATCTAATACATCAAAATTGAGAAGTAAATATTAACGCTGTCAAAATAAACATCAACCTATTCTACTTATAATTGACTAGTAATAAAATTAAATTATAATTATATGTACACATTCCAAGTTTAAATCGCTTCCTGGTTAATAAATAATTCTACAAAATGTTTTGAAAATTTTAGTAAGTAAATCGGTTTAGTGTTAATTGAATTAAGAGTGTAATATAATTAAATGGCACGAATGATCCCAACTTTCCAAAATTGAGTAATTACTCCATTTTTTAATTAATTGCAATTTGTATAATTTATGGCCGGCGATAAATAAACTATATCTTCGCATGTTAATAAATAGAATAGTATTTAAGCTCGTAGACGCTATTTATTCGATTCAACGCTTGCACTTGCGCTTGCGAATACGTACGTTTAAAGCCCTTGCATATAATTTCGCATGTAGAAAACATTAAACAGTCTTTTCAAGACATGTTTATCTATTTTCCTTACAAACTCTCAAATCGTCTGCTCCTAATAGTGTAATAACAATCAAATGTTAAATTACGTTTAGAAATCAATTTAAATTCTTACAGGCAATTTCTTTCGTAATAAATCATTTTAATTATCTAATTGACATTTTAAGGTTCGCTTTAATCGGCAGTCAGCCATCAATACTTCCTACAACAAGCAAACACCTTTTTGGGGAAAAATTAAATGTCTACAATTTTTTTCCTTTCTTATTATTTATTCAAAAATTTAATTGATGTTCTTGAATCGAAATATTATGACGTATATTTTAAATAATATGTTTGTTTTGCTTATAATCAATTATATATAAATGTAAATAATTTATAATAGGCAAAAATTGTAAACATTATTCCTTTTAGGGTTTGTTGAAAAAAATGATTGTGAGTTTCAGGAACATTTAGTTGTATAAAGTAAGGTTTATGTGAACATGTGTGATAATGAGTAAATATAAAACTAACTACAATCAAAAGGATCTATTTACAATAAATCTACCTGGATGCAAAAAGATTTTAAGAATGGTGTGTTATTTATTTTATGAACTAAAACTGTTTTTAATCTAAACTAATCAAGTGTTTAATGTAATCTATTTATTAACTAAAGTGTTTCGCCATGTAAATACAGAAAATATTATCAATTTTGTATAATGATTATGTTGACAGTGATCAAAACAAAAACTCATTTGAGCTTATTTTGGCAAAGCTCGTTACATTTTGTATTTCAAGAGATATTTATTTGCTTAATTGAATAATATAACACCACTATCTTAATTATTAAAAAATCTGAAGGCATAAACCCCGATATAGCTTCCAAATGAAGTACCTATAGCTGTGCATATTTAGTGAAAATTTCAAAGCATCATCTCTAATAGTTTCTTAGTAATAATCATTCAAATTTAAAAAAATTTAAGGGGTTTTCCTATTCGATCCCTAAGCGATTCATCGGATTGAAATGAATATATATAAGATAATTTTACTAGTTATTTAAGTATTATTCAATGACTGAACTCAATTTTTAGAAAAACCATTTTTTGAAATTTTAAAAATCATCATTTCTTTGAAATCCATTGGGCTGGTTAGGTTTTAGCCTCTCGACAAAATTTGAGTGGACCGACTGACATTTTTTTAGACTTATAGGTATATCTGGAAGCTAAAAATTGATTTAATTGACAATGTTTTATCACATGATTTTCATTGGTTGTGTATTTGCTTAAATTTCATTAGGTAATTGAAATTCGATAAATATAAAAAAAACATAAAAAGCCTTAGTGTTGCAAATTGACATGAAGAGTTATAAAAAAATGTCTGCGTATATCACAAAAAGGCAATCTAGTTCTTGAAAAGGATTTGCACTGTGTTTCTAGTTTGGCATAAGAAATTTGGGCACAATTCTATTAAGGAACTAGTTACGTTTCGTAGCATTATGCCTATCAATTTGGATTTGTTTTGTACATACGGTTCTAAATAAAATATTAGTAAAGTATAAATAAAATACTTTGATACAACCAATGCTGATTATTTATTGATCGATTTTGATTGTTACGAAAAAATGTATAAAGTACCCTATAGGCACATATATATCGTATTCACACACAATATGTTTGAAAATACCGTTGGTTTATGCCATCGATTAAAAACGAACAAAAATGATTATTTAAATGAATTATAGTAGACTCATGATGCAGAATTAATCTTTTCATAAATAAATGTGTATGTAATGTTAATTTCCTCTAATATGTTTGTAACAGACCACATTATTTAATTGAATAAATTAATATGAGAATGAACTTCTGCACGTAGGTATACGTACACATACACAGATGATCGATTAAAATTTTTCGATTAATTTATTCAATCGATTTCGTCGCATTTTGTGTGTGCGTTTTCATTTTGAAATTAATAATTTAGCTCTTGTGAATTAATCTATTCTTATATGTACATTCATTACAGGATTGTTAATGTGATAAATGCGTTATTAAAAAATTGATTTCTTAATCGATTTTATCGTCCGAAGTTATAACGAGATCTTATTTCATAACAAAATTACCATAAATCATTTATTAAAACTAGAATTATGGTGGAAGTTAAGCCGCTTCATACACACATGCATTTAATCCATATAAATATCAATTGCTTTTTCATTTTGGATTATCGTTCTTTATTTGTTCCGGTGAAAAACCACCCTGTGGGGGTAAGCTTATTACGATTACATACAAGCGGTACAAATAAGCTAAACCAGTGATTCTCAATCTGTGGGGGTTACCTTCCCTTATATGCCTACTAAAAATTCACTTACTAATACGAAAATATTAAAATTTTAATTTACCGAAAGAAAATCATCATAAACAAATAATTAAATATTATTATTTGCAGGGAGTCCTCACTTTACGACCTATCAACTGCTTAACGACCTTTAGCACTTACCTCCAATGTTTTTTCCATAAATAAATTTGATGATAATTGCCTAATTATTATAATGTTTTACTGTAACTATAAATAAAAAGTGCAAGTTCTTATAGTTTAACGACGCAGTCGGAGAAATGGCACTTCGTCGTAAAGTATACTGGCACATTTACCTGCTGTAAACAGTATGGCATTGGTAATTCACAATAGATGAACTAAATAAGCATACATTGATATTGTTTTAAAAGTAGGGGGAGATGAAGCAGGTGGTCATAAATATAAGTACTCTTCACTTTACGACCGAGAAACGTCCCGACGATTACGTCGTTAAGGCTATTGGCTGTTAAGGGTAGAATTTGTAGCTACCGGGGGTGTAGAATGGTTATAAAATTATCAAAAGTATACAAGAAACTGAAATTTTATATATATATATATATTGAGTGTGTAAATAAATAATTTGTTTTTTCAGCTAAATTAAGATTCATTTTAATAGGCTTTAGGCGTTGTCATGTAACTTAAGTGAACTAGATATTTGCAAGTGTAAGGGCATTTTTTTTCATTTTTGAGTATCAGAATCTAAAGATTGTAACAAAAATGCTTTTAAAATGCATTACATAAATGTTCAACAAATTTTTATGTTCTGAAATCATTTTTTTGCAATTTTAAATAACATTTATAAAACTGTTAAACTTTTCATTAACAAATTGTAATAAAAACTCAGAAAAATCCTAAATTTGCAAGTTTAAGAGCACTTTTTAGCCAAGCGTTGCTGGCAACTGTCCACTGGTAACAAAATCCAAATGTCGCAACAAAAATGCTTTTAAATCGCAATATTAGTATGGTAGATAAATGTTCCAAAAAATTTTTATATTCTCTAATCGATTTTCTTTGCAATTTAAGTAAAATTTGTTTAATTTTTCATCTAAAACTTGTAAGAAAAATGCAGAAAATAGCCTAACTTTGCAAGCATAAGGGATTTTTTTTGAAAATTTTTGGGTCAAGCGTTGCTGGTAGCAGTCCACTGGTGACAAAATCCAAACGTTGCAATAAAAATGCTTTTAAAGCGCAAGATTAGTACGGTACAAAAATGTTCCAATAAATTTTTATATTCTCCAATCGATTTAATTTTCATTTTATGTAAAATTTGTAAAACCGTTCATTCTTTTATCAAAAACTTAAGGCAAATGCAGAAAAAGCCTAAATTTGCAAGAATAAGGACATTTTGTTTGTTTTTGGGCCAAGTGTTGCTGGTAGCGGTCTACTGAAAACAAAATCCAAAGGTTAAAATGATTTTAAAACGAAATATTAGTACAATACGAATTGTCCAATAAATTTGTATACTTTGCAATCGATGTTATTGCAAATTTGCATATTTTCTTCTTTGAAATTAACTAAAAATGTTAAATTAACTCAAATTAAAATATAATCGGTGTCCAAAATTTTCTTGGTCGTAAGTGTGTGGCTGTGATTGTCTGTAAAATACTGAGCACCGCTACCGAATTGTTGAGAAACACTGAGTTGAAAAAAATGCGGATTACATTTATTTATATGCACGCTTGTTTTTGTTTCGACCGCCAAATAAAATATGGCAATGTTTGATTGGGCTTTATAGGAAGCTGTTAGATGATGTTGATTGATCCAATCACAAAGCACGTACCAACATTGAATTATCGGTAATGGTAGATGTTTAGTTCAAATGCTTCTTTGTTGATTTACTAAAAAAATGTTTGCAATTTATAAAATTATACATGTAGTGCAATAACCATTTTAAAATTGCCTTTTGCATTTTAGTTTAAATAAAAAAAAATCACTTAACTTATACGAAATGCTATAAAAATATACATTGATTTATTGAATGGGTTCTATGTAAACAGAGTGCATGCAACGCGCGCAAAGTGTGTCAGAAAGACAAAAGGTTATAAAAATTGATGAAGATGCAAAAAAAAACTGAGATGATTAAAGATTTGTTTTTGTTTGTTCGGTGGGTGATGCAGCAGTATTACGAAAAACGCTTATTGTTATAAATAAAGGCATTTATGCCTAATCAATAATAAGCAATTTTCGAGTCAATGATTTGAGGTAAACTGTTTATATGTTCCTTTCGGCCTTGCGTGTGATTGCCGTGACCCCAAGACTACTCCAAACCTTGAACTATCGACTAAAAAACTTATTGTTGTAATGTAAAATAAAGGCTTTAGTTGGAGCAAATTTTCGTACATTTTGCTAATGAAATTTATTGAGGAAGAGTTATTGATAAGCAATTATATTCGGTAAGTACGTTTCATTCGTGATCAATTTGACATTATTCGTGTTAAACATCTTGATTTTTTATATATTCTAAGCGCGATCTCATCATCTCGTTTTTATTGAAACTCAATTCGATTGAAGCTATAACAATTAATAAATTGTGTACAACTTGTAAATTTTATTACACTTCCTTAAAATGGCTTATGATTGCCTATTTAACATTTAAAACACAACAATTTCATTTCATAGCCAACTTCAACACATTTTATAATTACTGCCATTTTATAAATTGCTAATTTTAAATTACGTTCGGTTATAAAATCTTATATTGCTTCTAATAACAATTTACAAATGCAATTTTGCATGTATACGTGAATGCAACATGAGAAAAGGTCTGTTTTAACGTTGATAAATATACTCAATTTAGGAGCTGATAGGCTCGCCTCTATTCATGAAAGCCGATTTTACTATATGCGCGCGAGAATACAACACACCATATTCACGCACGCATACACACATACACCACAAAATATTGTGTATCTCTATAATCCTAAAATAATTTAGTGGGGAGTAAAATGTCAATAGATTGCATTTATTTCAAGTGAAACCTGTCATCTTACTTCCCCTAGAGAGAGCGGATGTTTTCCGAAATGCATTTGGGTTGGGGGAGAGACGTGAACTTTTCTACGACAACATTTATTTTTGAACGTTTGATGATTGAGTGCAGGGGCGCCGAATTACATTGTGCAACAATTCCATTTATTTTAAATTATGTGTAATAAATTCAATTTAATAATGTACTCAAATTGCAAGTTTTGCTTATAAGTACGCAAATAAATATTATATTTTGATAGCCTATAGTTAATTATAATGGCAAACTTTATACATTTACATTAAAATTTACACTTTTCTAATGCCACTGCTTTGCTTCTATCTAAGGCAGTGGTTTTCAACCTTTCTGCATTTCTGTCTCCTAATATTCAACCGTTTATATTTACTTAAGTTAAGTTTCAGTGATATATTCTAAAACTTATAGTAGGTTTAATATAGTATATTAATCAAAAGTTGGTGTATTTCGGCAAGTTGTCCTCATCAGAACCAACAAAATTATTGTATACAAATAAAAAACTATGAAAACAGTTTATATAGTAACTAGATAATACAATAAAATAAATATCAAGTTAGGGTATTCAAACGTCTAATAATTGTGTTGCTCATTCATCAAAGTCCTTTTCAATTTTTGGGTTCTTTTCATTTCAAAAGGCTCTTGTAAATTTCGTCCCAAACCATTAGCATAGATATGTAAAATTTTTAAATTATTTTGGTCAAAAGAATGTTTGAAATTTAGCATATATTTTGCTACATTAGATTTAAATTCTTGTCCTTTCAAAAAAAAATATATATTTGAAACTAATCAAAAAAAATCTTTAAGCTTCCAAATCTTTAATTTGCATATTTTATGGTATTCAGTTTATAAATATTTTATTTCGGTACTTGCTAATAATTACCTATTGAATTGAAAGTTTACACGCCACTGTTCTGCATCTGTATCTGAGACGTATAGTAAAAAACTGATAAAAGAAAACATTTCTGGAAAATATTTCCATAAATAAAAAATGAATTCGGAACGTAAAAGCTGCGTCGTCGTCTTGAGTGATTTGAAAGGAAATGGCTACAGAAGTTTTTTTTCTATATAAATGCAGCATCCGAGAAATGAAAGATAGAGGTACGAGTTATAATTATAGTAATCGAAAAGTTCGAAGAAAACAAATTTAAATAAGACCATCAATCGAACATAGATCATCAAAATTGTAATTTTATAGGATGAAATGTGATGCAATAATTAATGACGGATATCATTTTTTATTATTTGTACGTTGGATGAAATAAAAAAAGAGGAGACGAGAAGAAACACTACACACTACAGAGAGCTCGCGCGCTCGCAAACTAATTAATGAACGATAAAAAATGATTGTTAGAAAAACTGTTATCTAAAATTATGTGAAATGCATACACATATGCATTACGACATTGAGAACGTGTATAATAAAATCTATGTATCTTTTTATTAAACTATTAATTATGACTAAAATGACATAGAAATATATTTTACTAACGAACCTTTAATATATCACCATGCGCGATGCGATCAGTTATGAATTATTATGTTTTTATTAAACACTTTTACTTTTATCATACGTATACACATTTACGATGTCGTGCGTGGGGTTTTTGATTACAGATAACTTCATTTACCTTACAAAACGCTACGGACACCTCTATAGGCTATAATTTTCAAATTTATCTTATTAGATTCAAGAAACATGTATTATACATATTTATTTTTTTACTTTTTCATTTTTCTTCTATTAAATATTACTTGCTATCTAATTTAGAATAATTTATAAATAATTACTTTTTTATATGTATCTATTTATGAATATTCAATTACTGTATTAATTAATTTTTTTTTTTTTTAGTTATTGGATACCCAAACATTTTGCACTCAAATCTGATGGAAGAATGGCGGAATTTTTACTGACATAAAATTTCCTAGCTCTGTTTAACGACCATTTAGCTTTGCGACCCTTTTCTCTTTCTATAAGGAATTCTAAATTATTATTTAATATTTTTTGTTTCGCTACACAATGCACCGGAAATTTGCATTCGAACGTGGAAGTAAAAGAAGCGATTCGAAATCAGCTTCTCTATATATAAAGCAAAACAAAATTATAATTTGTTGAAAAGAAGCAAACATTTTATAATAGTCTTCTGCACCGACTTTTAATAATCCATCACTTTATGATCTATTTCTTTTAATATCAAAATTTTATTTTAGTCTATCTAATTTAAAATTATTAGGTATATTATTTATAATTTGGGGTGCGTCCCCTTAGGGATTGAGCGGATTGACAAGAAGATATATGAAATATACTAAAAGGAAAGCAAAAAATAAAATAATATTTTATTCCCTATGCGCCTTACTAAAATTTGGGCTTACAATCAATATTTCCTTACTATAAAATTTGTCTATTGTTGCATTCTTTTCATTTTCCTTCTATTAAATATTACTTCAAGCAATATATTTAAATTTATTTTGCACTCGAACGTGAAGAATCATTCCATCACATCGTACCTACTATGATATTATTGCTTTGTTCTAATTCGTTTTTTACTGTATTTTTTTATCTAAATTGTTTTGTGAATGAGATTTTTATACATAGCGAGTGCTTGTTGTATCCATCCACCTCCACATTGAAATATATTTAAATTTAACTTAGGTTGTGCGATGATTTATTATTTGAAGTTCGATATGGGTATAGTCATATTTTAAAACTTTTTAATGCACTTTCAGAACTTACGCTTTATGTGGATAATATATATAAAATAGTTTTTCATTGATGTTATCACACGCTGCATGTAAATAATACCAGAAAATAAATGTAAAAACTTAATCGAAAAATGATGCTGCGATACATGTTAATAAATATTAAACCAAATTTAAATGTTTTGTGCATGGATGAATGAGTTATTAATCCGGGTATAAATATAACTATCAAAACATTAAGTTTCCGAATTAATTAAGATGTAAATTTCGGCTGTTGGACAATCCGCTATCAATTTGAATAATCTATTTTATTTATTATAACTATATATATCGTATAAGTGACTTTGTTTGACTCAATCAATATTGACTTTATTCAAAATAGCGTCTAATATAGTGGTTGTTAACCTTTTAGAGATCCACACCCCCTCCAACTTAATGGTGATATACGTGTATAACCATAGGATCTTTATTAAAAAAACATTGTTGTTATTTATTTATGATAATTAAACATGTCACATTAAGAATAATTTTGTAAATTGATTTTAATTTAAAATGGAGATTTGCAAAATTTGTTTCAAATTAAAGTTATTGTATGTGTATTCTTGATTGTTTTTCAAAGCATCTTATTTGTAAAGTTTTTGTATATGTAAATAGGAATAATAATTAAACTATTCTAAAAACATTACTGGAGCAAGTTTTTTTCTAAACGAGGAAATTTTAGTAATCAAACATTAACATAATTGTCAAAGTATAACATTCGTTCTGTAATCGAACAATTATTGTACAAAGAAATGTGCAAAAAATGATGCAAAGAATGAGCCAAACAAAATATATTCAGTAGGTTCAGCGGTGTATTTGAATCAAAATTCATAAGCTTGAGGTTATGTTAATATCAATAAATCAAATTTTATCTAAAAATATCCTTTTTTATAAGAAAGGAAATGTAGCAATTGTTAATTCTAGTCTTTAAAATTAGTTTTTTGAAAATTAGACTTTTTGCACTATTTGCAGAGCAATATTGTCAGTATATGATCCATTCATAATTTTTAAATTAACTCTATCCACTATCTTCTAAGAGTAATTTCATTTTACGTAAATTGTTCTTATTAGAAATGAAACTTTTTGACATTGGTGGGTAATATTTGTCTATTTCATAACAAAATATTAGGTATAGTTAATAAACTTAAAAGTAATATATTTTGTATTTATACAGAATTATGTAGTATATTAATTTAAAAAATCGTTAAATCATATAACGTTTAGTATCTTTACAACAACAAAAACTGTATTTTAATCGATTTTAGTATTTTAAACAATTTTATATTTAGTTATATTATACATTAAAATATTTCTATATTCAATTTTTCAATAGGTATATACTTGTCCAATAAGTAATTATTGAAGATTCTTAAGTATTAATATCTTCAAAGTTTTAACTTATTGGTGTAGTCAGCGTACGTACCTCGTATATTTGAAAATGCTGGGCTATTAGATGAATTAATTTTTATTAAGTAGATATCATTATGAATTAATTTATAACGTTTTTAGATTTATCCTGCAAGTTGAACCTATGACCTATCACGTTACTATACTTAAACATTGAAAACTAAGTTAAATTTGTGCCAATTTAATAAGATTTTGAATAAATTATGTAATTATATATAAAGCTCCAATTATCATTTATGTTTTCCGTTTGAGAAATGGTATTTCGCTTGAAAGGTAAATACTGTCTGTGTTAACTGTTGTGGAACTTTATCTAAATCAAAAATCAAGAGCTGGCATGAAAATTTGAATAAATTAAATAATAACAATTATATTGTGCCCGTTTTACTACACTACCTGTTGGACGATAATTTAAAATGTATTAAACATTAGTTATTATCATTATCAGATTCATATTCAAATTTGGAACATTTTTCATAGCGTGTCAGGTGTATTACCTTTAATCTTTATTTAACTCGTTTAGCCCTTTGGAGATAAATCACGATTAACATTTTATTTATACACCTTCTAAATCATTCTTCAATAGAAAACAATTCAACCATTAGATACACTTCCCCATCTTGAAAAAGTAAAAGATTCCAACTGCACTTTGAAAATTTTTCAAAACGATACTGGCGCGCTGAACAATTCCCAAGCAAATAAAATAAGATTGCGTCGTGTACACTTCAACTTGATTCCATTTTATTTATTTTGTTCGAGCAATAGTAGAAATGTAATATAGAACAAGTATACTAAATGGAAATAAATGTGAAGCTTGGGAAAATGGAAAAGTACGTTTTCCATCTAAGCGGAGTTTATACTCTCGAATGGTTTTGTCACATTCTCTCTAATTTATGGCGTAATCTTACAGAGTAACGGACACCTCTTCGCACAATGGTATAATTCTTTTGTATTCGGGCAATGCGCCTGTAGGTATATTGAAATAAACAAAATGCTGTGCGTTGTTTTTTTCTTCTACATGGAAAAACTAAAAATTGCCCTCATGTTTTTCTTACATTATTTCGATCGCACACTGCGTCTTAAATAACATAGGGAAACACAAACGTTTCTACGGTGTCAGGGTGAATTTTGATTAATTAAGTTTGTAAGTAATTTATTTTGGTTCAGTTGCATGTATAGTTCTTGTTCTTGATAAACAGTACCTACTATTAAAACTAATTGAGTACATTATATTAAGATTTTTGTCTAACTGCGCTCTGGTTTAATTAAAAAAATGTTTCTATATTATAAATAAAAGTTATTTAATGTTTTTCCTACCAGTTGTATCATTTCAATTTGACTAATCTTTAGATTATTGAACATGACGTCAATTTAATTAAATATTTTTGGAAAAGTACACGATTTAATCATTTTATTGAACAATTGTATGAACCAACGTTCATGGGCAGGAACATAAGCTGAATTGTAATATTTTATCTTTATTCTTTCTTTTTTAAAATTGCAAGCTGTAAATCTCTTTACTTCTACATTTTTTGCACTTTAAATTAATTATAAACATACAGTATCAAGATGAGTGCAATAAATTTAGTTACTTAAGATTTTCGTTGTTTATACTACTAAATTTTAAAATTGTTTAAGAAAAAATGTGTTACTGTGTTATGTTTATAGCGAAATATGAGTATATAAAGTAAATTATAATAATTTTATTTTCATTAAAAGACATAAAAGAAATTTTCGAAAAAAAAATCGATTTATTGCAGAAATAAGAAACAATTTAAAGTATCAGCCCAAATTTTGTCAAAATTGTTAAAATTGAACGCCAGACTGTATCACGGTTCCGCAGTATTATAATTGATTAATCGCATCATTATCGAGTACTTACATCCGGATGCAATACTATTACGTATATTGTGTATATTTACGTATGATTCATGCGATAATTTATTTATCCATGTGCAGAAAAATGATTACACATTTTTTTTTAATTGTGCGCACTTTGATTGATAATGCAGATGTTGAAAGCGTGCGCGACGAACAACCTTCACGTGTGTGCACTTTTTCACATTGTGTATTGAAAATTTTGATGCGGCAGAAAAAAACTAATAATGAATTGTTGGCAACTTATTCATTTTGTCTATTTTAAATACAATATACACACATGCGGATAAATTATTGTACATCATTTAACATTATAACAAGTGTGTAGGTTTATAACTTCATCACGAAATGAAAAACGTTTCGCTATCCAGTTGCAATTATTTATTGGAATTGAATGAAGTGTGAACATTGGAACAATCAATAATTCATAAAGCTTAAGATATTTATAAAACGTTTTAACATAAAAATAAAAACATTTAATAAAGTAATATCGAGAAGCGCGCGTTTGCTTATACACACCAACCAACGAACGGTCAATGAATAAAAAAAAAATTATGAAATGTTATAAATTGTAATGAAAAATTGATGAAAAATAATCGCAGTGAGTACTGCGAGGTTTAACACGCAAATGCCTTAATTAATTGTCATAAATTATTTACTCAAACAATAAGAGCGCGTTTATAGCGTTGAAACGCTCATTCATTTTGTTATGATAAATGGGATTATATTTTAACAACGCTGCTTTTGTATTGAAAAACATGCTTTATTTTGTTTTTGGCATTTAATAGATTAGTTTTTGATTTAATGTATCTCATTTATCGAAAACGACGATGGAAAAGTTTTCAACTGCAAAGTTTCTAGCTCAAGTGGTGCGCCTTATTTTTGTTTCTTTTTCTCTAAAAATAAAAGCAATTTATGCATTATTTTATGAAAAAAGTTCTTTGCGACAAGAGCTATATGCTTTTTTGCAATAGGGCTGATAAATTTAATATAAAGCATTTCAAAATACGAAATTGTTATGCAGCTTTTATTAAAAATATTAAGCGAAAGTTCAAAGCGTTTCGTAAATAGGAATTTCGTTTTATCACAGTTTATATTAAAACTTGCTCTAGCGCGCTTTTGATCAGAGCTATTTGTGCAGCACCAGTAAAAAAAACCCGAGCCTATAATGAGATTTTGCATTTTCGCTGTGGCATAATGAATAGACTATTTTGCTAGAAACTATTGATAAAATACTTCCTATTCTAAATCGTGTTTCTGGTTGTCTCGCAGATTCACAACGCTTTAACCTAGTGTCCTACCTAGAATGATAATTTATTATCATAACGATGTGTCGCATTGTTGCATTTTATCATCCATGAAAATATTTCCATTAAAAACACGAACCACATAAAAACGAGCTACATTTATTTGGGTTGTTGCATTTCTTCTGGCTTTAACGATTAAGGGCCTGGTAACACGATTACTATTTTGTATCCGGCGGATAATCCATCACTTAAACAACCAATTTGGGAAGATTGTTTGTTTACGTACCATTTACTATGTCTTATACTTCCTCTGTCTGATAAAACTTGCTACATATTACATTTGATTTCTCAAGACAAATAGCTGCAGTATTTTATAAAAACCAAAGAATTCCTAAAAAGAATATTTTATATCAAAGCAGGAAGAACAGATATACTTTAAACATAAGAGTTTAACACATTTATTTTTGTTTTCTCGGTAATATTGAAATTACAAAGCAAAAATAGTAATATCCAGAGCATATGTATTTTGTACACTCTTTGTGTGTGAGTTATTATTTTTTCATTTTGTAACAAATAAAATTTGATTGAAAACATTCCTAAATTCTTTATCAATTTAAATTGCTAACGCATTTAAATAAAGTTATTCTAGCAAATACTGAGACTTATATAAACATATTGGGTGTTTATTAATAATCTAATTAGACTTCTGATTGTAAGCATGTTTCCTGTCGTGGTACATTTTTAATTGTTTGGTTTCTTTAGTTTCATATAAATATAAAAATTTGTTATAATAATTTATTCCTACCTATTAGGAAATGCAAAAAGGAAATAATTAATAAATCATTTAAATTTATCAATAATTATGCTTTCGGTTATTTTATTTAATTAATTATTTAAGAATAATAACGTAAATATAGATATCCATAAAATAATGAACACCTCAGATTTAAAAGTTACCCCATTTAGTGGATATTGGCTCTTTTTGGTAAACAGTAGCAGCAGATAAAATTTCAGTTCTCAAGGGTTGGCGGAGGGCAATCCAAATACGAGCTATGTAACTAATTAAATTCTTGAGCGGATTCACTGCACTTAACTGAGTAGTTTTGAGGTTATGTTTAAAAAATATGATTGAACAGCTGATCAGATGTCGCTGCAGGGTTGCCAACTTTATGTCTTGAATGTTTTATATTTTTGACATTTAGTTTGGTTATTTTGTTAGTTTCATTGTTATCTAATTGTAACAATATATAAGTGAGTAATGTTTGGTCTGCAATTATAATTTAGGTCTCAGTTTGGTCCACCATATCCAAAAGATTTCCAATCTTTGATATAATCGTAAAATTGAAGTGCAGCAAGAAATTTCGGATACAGTCAGCATGTATGTTTTCTGCTTCAAATCGTGGCGTAGAGTAAGTACTATCCAGTAGTGTTTTGTTGTTTTTATCTTTATTTAATACGAGTCCACAAGCTGAATGTTGCCAATACAAAGTACATTCTAAAAGCTGTTACAAAATATCAATCAAGTATCTAATAATACAAAAGAAAACAAATATTTTTCAATTATGTAACAGTGATGGTAAAGAATGTAAGCCATACACATGCCTACACACATATAATTTTAAAATCAATTACTGTCTGTAGGTTTATTAAACTAAGAGCACTTGAAAATTCAATTGAATGAAGAATAATGAAATTAATAGAGATTGCTTTGCATTTTTATTTAAGTTTTAGTAAAGGTAAAATAATGTATGTAAGGTGTTAATGAGCTTAAGTACAAGTGTGGGTATGATTTATGAAGCTATAGCTGTCAATTAGTGAATTGGCTGTTGAAAAAGAGTAATAAAAAGTGTGTATATGTGTATGTATGTATATGTGTGTGTATGTGTGGAGGAAGCCGAAGAAGAGGAAGATGGAGAAAACGCACTTCCGGTTAAATAAAAAAGTTTCAGGATTTGGCGAGTCGTGCACTATTGGACCTTGTTAATCAGTTCATCAGCGTAATAATAATTCTGCATGGTCCTTTGCATTATACAACATCGTAATATTACTTCACACGACCTTCGTATGCCGTTTGTAACACATTTTATCCATGATTTATTAAGGACTTTAATAGGAAAATTATCGGAATTATTATTGTTTTATTAATTCTATTAATCAGTAAGGATATACACGATGACCCTATCAGACATCACAAACATTTACATAAATTTAGTACTTAGATACGATAATAGAAATTACGATCATAAATCGTTTAAAATTTAAGCCAAATGTTTATAATTATTAAATTGACACATTTCTTGGTTGATAATTTTCCCTGGTGTGCAAGTGTTTAAAGTAAGTAACAACAAGAACAACGAAATGCACTTATCAAACCTTTCATTACCTACATGGTAAATGTTATAATTATTGCAGAAAGCTTTCCAGCATGCTAAAAATATATGATCAAATTAATTTAATAACAATGTGAAATTAAAAATAATTCAATGCTTGAAGACTTTTATTACATTTTAAGTCATTTTCTATTTCACAGCATTTTAATCATCCATCTACATTCTTAACGCCTCAAGTTAGAACATTAAAATGTATTTTATAATATACACATCTCGCGTATATTAATCCACACACAACATAAAACATTCGAAAAAAAATTACATCGTAGTATCGTAATATTAAATTATATTGATGCAAGGTTGAATTTAATCATAATTATATAAACAAATTATTACATACCTTAAAATAATGAACGTGGCAATCGATAAATCAAGATTGGCTACAACTACTGCCCTTGCTAAATAAAAATTTAATAAAAACACAATCACATTATCGATTTATAGGCACTTGATTGAAAAAACAACAACAACAACAACAACTAAATATTTGATTGCGATCCAAGAAGCAAAAATTTGCATTCTTCAGTCATTCATACCTACCTCGCGTTTCCATTTTAATTAGCGCCAATAATAAATTAACTCGCGCGCGCGTTTTTTTTATTGTAATTATTATTAGCCGCACGGTAGGGAATTATAGTTTGTAATCGGCTTGATAAGCACACACTCGCACACTCGCAAACACACATACACACACATTCACTCGTGCATCATTTAATTAAACCGAAATTAATTGAAGAGAAGCCGAACGATGCTACTACTACTTAAACATGAATTCCCAGTTGATCAAAGTTTTCTTAGTTAGATAATTTCGATCTTCTATTATATAATAATAGAATAATATGATAAGTTGCTGTCAACATCTGTCAGCTGTTTAATTTAAGTTTTTGTGAGAAAATAAAGCGAAATGATTAAGCAAAATTATTTTATAATTATTAAATGAGCGAGAGAGCATGCAAATTGTTGTAAAACGAAAATAGATTGCTTCCTCTTTATCATCATCCTAGAAATAAATAAATAAAAAAAAAAACTAATCGTATGAATTAAAATACTACGTTTTGTTTATAGATAAATAAATATAAATAAAATTAATTTGCATGCTTATGTTAATACAAATTTGTAAACAATAAATATTCATTTCATTGTCACTATTACTATACAACACAACAATGAACTTTTTCAAGGTGTTAAAAAATGATGAGGAAGTTGGCTGTTCATTGAATTCGATTAAATGAGCAGCAGATCATTAATTATATTAATTACATCGCATGTTTTGTGTAGGCTTTTTTTCGGAAAGATGCCCCCCTGTAAAAATAATTAGATATTAGCCCACTCGCAATTTGAATCTTTCCACTGTATGATTTATTTGGAATGCTTCCATTTTAATTACAGCAGTGTAAGTATAGTAAAAGTTCATTAGAAAGAGTGCAGATTTCAAAAACGATGAACGTATTGCCAAAACGACTTTATTTGTTTGTTACAAATTTTCTCAACGAAATGGAAACAGGGTTTTTTTCGACACTTAACTGTAATTTAAAAAGATAATCGGGCATGTGGATTTTATGTACCTAATACAAGAAAATATGATTGTTTAATATAAAAGGTGAAACGGGGTGATTTTTTTTCATTATTGAAGATATAGATCATGGACGGTGCCTAATAAGCATGTTAAGAAGTTTTACAATAGCATTGTTTTTCTGTTTCAGTTACAATATATTAGCTTCTAAACCAAGGGTGGGCAATAATTTTTTATAGTCACAAACGTTTACCTCAAGTGATAAAGAAGTAACTAACTTAAGATATCCCTTATGTAACCAAATATCCAGGTGCGTCTATAGGTTGTCATGTGATTATGATTCTCAAGAAAATTCCCTAGTCATCCTTAGAGCTCAAATGCGTCATTTAAAATCAACTTTTCAATAGAAAAACATTTTTGTCACAGCATTTTCGTATAATATTCAACATTAAAACTGACAATAATTAAATTAATGGCTAGTATAAAATTTCATAGGATCATTAATAAGTTTTTGTAAATTTTGAGTAAATTTTATTGTCAAAATCTTTACTATTATTAATCTCTAATAGAAATTGTAATGAGATTTATTGCAATCTAGAATTAAAAACAATATATATTTCATTGAACCCTTTGTATGTAAAATTTTATTAATAATTAATCAAATCAACGCATGCGTAATTAAGACTATGATATTTTGGACTGCTTCTTTGATAAAGTAACGTGTGCCGACGTTTTTGGAAAATTTGTAGCTAAACGCCTAAAAAAGCTTTCCTTTTCGTTTTAAAAACCGCATCACAAAAATTACAACCAATTTTGTAATTCGATTATTACTTTTGAAATCAGTGGACCATAATTACTTAAAATACCATGACGCAGTTTCACTCTTTCTCAGTGTTACCTACATTAATTATATTGCATGTGTTTTTGGAAAGATATGTACTATCCGAAAAAGATAATTAGATATTAACCCACACTCACAATTTGAATCTTTCCACCGCATGATTTATTTGAAATGCTTCGATTTTAATTACAACAATACGTATAGTAAAATGATCTAAGCATATAATGGCGAAGTGACGAAAATAAATAAAAGAATAATCGTTTTGTTTTAGTTGAATGAAAGAAATTGTTTGATAATTATATACGTGCACAATAAATACATATAATTATCAAAATGATGTGCCTTGTGATGATTAATATAATATTTCTGAAAAATGATTTGCAATTATATAGAAGGATTAAATATCAGACTTATAATTTCCTCCTGTTTTTCCGCATTCCAATTACATTAATGCAACGAATTTTTGGATTTTTCAATCTCAATGCAATACAAAGGCATAAATCTCATCTACGATACGTATTAATTAGCTAAATATAAATATTTCTACCACATTAATAAATTATTAATATACCGAGGTAGTATCTCACATGCGAAGAAATTTATTTAAATTTTAAATGATTTTTTTTATTCCGGTGAGTTATTTATAGTCCTATCAATGTTTTCGCACAACCAACTACACGGATTTAAATAATAATATCTATTATTTTATTTTATTTTATTTTATCACTACGTGATTTATTTCATGCGAAATTAGAAATATTTAAAGAATTTTACAATTAATTAAAAATTAATAATTAAGCATTTTTTGTTGGATGTTGCGGATTAAAATTGAGAAGAAAAAATGTGGATACAAATAAAGAAAATAAATTTAAATTTTCTTTCTGATTGATATATGAGCAGTTAATTAGCATATTTATTACTGGCAAAAGAATTATTGCAAACATATTTAAAGTAGTTATTGCTATAATGTATAAACACATTGTTGTTTAAAATATGTAAAATTTGCTAATAAATTATGCCTTCAACAGATGCTCGAACCGCTGATTCTTTGTAATATATATCAAGTTTGTTAATTTCAACATTGAAATAATACAGGAAAATTAATTTTATCTATTAATTCAACACCATACTTCTACGTGGTATGCAAAATAACCGTTATCTAAAATGGTAAAACTTCAACTAAACATTGATTAGATTTAAAATAGATTTGTTAATAGCATTTGAATGTAATCGATCAATTATCGAACGAGAAAAAATATTTGTTCACAGTTTTTTTTCATCGTCTTTTGCTTCTTCTGCTTCTTCGCATTCTATATAAACATGTTCCATTTTAATTGCTCGAAAAAAATGTAAATCGATTCGCTATGATGATATGAAAGCTACAAGATAGGTCAAACACCTTTTATTTATATAACTATATATGTGCGATAGGAGAGAAAAAAATTGCAACCTGTTTCGATAGTTTTACCGTAAAACTAGTAGATTTTTGGAAGAAATTGCAACAACTAAGTCACGCTAATACAGGGTGTGGCAAGAAATCGTTTTCATATTTTAAGGTTTCTAATGGGTTTCTAAGGCACATATAAAAATTCCGTATTTTACTCAACACATTTCGGGCTTATTTACATGTCACTAGTAAATATTATTATCACTATTATTTACTTGTCACTAAAAATAATTCCAAATAAATAAAATTAAATGTATTTTTTTACTGAATGCAATAACGTAAGTGCAAATAGTAATGTCTATATTTCCAAAGAAAAGTCATTGTTTTGGCCTTTCTTACTACCTGGCTTGTCAAAAGATATCACCTTTCCCTATCGATTTTTATTAAAGAATTCTTAAGTCATATTCTTATATTTTTATATTCCACCTAAAACTCAGTAGTGTGGAAAACTATAGAAAAAATGACAAAATTGTAAATACGATGCAAAAGACTTTTTTGCATGCATAAACGAAAATGATTACGATTTGGGTTTAAAGATTAACGATTTGAAATCCAACCTGGTTTTAGAATATTTGTAAATATTTAATAATTTTTATTTCGCTTACACAAATCTCTAGTGCAAAGATGTTTTCGGGTGTTTTCAGAATTTAGGAAATGTTTTGGGGTTTTCTTTTCTTTAATACAGATTCATTAATTATGAGAAGAGATATAGAGGCTTGGTATGTATCGGGATATCAAAATATCATTGAATCTGTAAAGCTATACTATCTGGAAGACTCGATGGCTTTTTTAATACCTGTAAGTACTCATTCTGTTGGAAAATTCTCTTGTTAATTGTATTGAACGCATTTAGAATGGAAGCGTACATCAGACCTTTGACTTGCAGTTTGAACGTTTGTAGAGTTAATAGAATCTAATATAATGCCTTTAATGTGCATCTGATATATTTTGTGGAATGTAGATAGCACAGAATTTTATTTGTTACTTTGCCAAAGGAATAGGAGACTTCCTTGTCTGTTTTTTTTACTATACAGCTCTGGCCATGTCATGCAAATACCTTTCAAATTTGTTATTATCTTCCCTGAGAGATTTAAGAAACTTTTTTGTCTACCCACAGTAGCTATTTCTAGGGCATCTTTTACACACGAGTATATTCTATCATGCATTTTACTTAAAGACGCTAATATTGTAATTTAGAATGATATAATAAATACGCTCGCATTTCATTTTATATCATTAAAATTTAAGTTGTAATAAACGATGTGAAAACAATTTTAAAACGTTAGGATAATTTTTCTACGCAACACAATGCTAAATGGCATAATAAAGTACAGAGTTTAAACAATTTGCAGCAAGCACAACGTAATAATAATAATAATAAGAATACATTTTTTATATGTCTGTAAAATAATTAATAATGCAATCTAACAATAGTCATAAAGGTGAATAGGTTAATGAAAAAATTTGATCATCTAATGAAATTGACGCGTGATTGTTGTTTATTTATGAAATTGGCCTAGATTTACCAATTAGATAATTAATTAAAAGTAAACGTACGTACTTGAAGTTGGATTTTAATGTATACAAAAAGGTAAATAAATTTATTTATACAAAAAACATTGAAATTAATTATTTTATTGATATTGCAATCGATGATGTGAAATTCTTATTGCTCGATTCGATCATCGCGTCATTCTAAGAATTAATCATTTTTCGTGTTTGGTAAATATTTGTTTTTTAATTAATTTTTAGACAACGTCATTATAGACATCACAAAACGGAAATGGTCGGAATTGCTTAACAGCGAAAAACCCCAAATAATTGAAAGATTATGAATCAATAATTTTTATAATGACTAATTTGTAAGTGTATTTAATAATAGGAAAAATGTATTTGCGGCTAGATAGTACACTACAAAGACGATAAAAATTGGTTTTCATTTGAAACGAGTCCTAATGGGTTGTAAATTGAATGCTATTATAGGATGTGTCAGAATGTAATGTTTATGTAGTAGCAGTAGTGAGCAGCAATTGAATAGAGTAATAAAATAGAATTGAAATATGAAAATGAGTAAATGATTGAGAGTGTCATGTAGAAATTGTAGGCTAGGAACGGCACGTCCGTCCTGTTAAACTCTCTGGGATGCATTAGAAAGATCTTATAACATTCAATTCTTACTATTATTTATTACCTGTCTTGATAAGTCGAACAAATTGTAAATGCTTTTCTTGTCTTTTCTATTGACAATCACTAATAGATTATAAATTTTCCTAACCATCAAACAACGTTTCAGTTTTATTCTCACATTAAAATATAATTTAATTACTTCAAACATCACATAGCTGAAATAGTAAATCTAACTGCTGATTAACGTTGCAAATTTTTCAATCAATAGCATATTATTAATTTTATCAAACGTTATAATTAGCAACAACAGCACATTGTTTACAGTAAAGAAAAAATATGTGCAAAATTTGTTAATCATTTAACTGCCTTGAGTAATGGCAGCAATAAACGTCAAATAATAATAAAAAAATGCGATTGGAATGGAATAATTTTTAATAGCATTAAAAGTGTGAGCAAGGCAGCAGGCACTAGATTTAATTAGAACGTAAAAAGAGTTGAGAGCACTTATCTCGCCAATTACCGTTGGTGCCACGGATTCGCTTTCTTTTTAGAAGATTGCAAGGACATCCTAGGGTCAAGGACGTAATTAATATCTATCTATATAGATATACATATACATATTTTGCAAAGTAGATATGGAGTAGATACCCAACAAGCAACAAATTTTCAATAATAAATTATATTGCAGCGCGAGTAAAATAATGTATATCGACCACAATCTGTTAGGAACAATTAATCAAGCATGCGTCAAATAATTATTTATCATTTATCTGTACGGAATAATTAATTGAATATCTATTGCATTAATCTGCTAATTGTATGATGCAATAAATTAATTAAAACGTTGACGTCGTTTGTAATCGGCACGACGAGTGGATGAGGATGAGGAGACAATCGAAGAGCGGAATATATTTGTTGTTAAGCTTGTTTACGATTACAATATATATGTGTTTGTTTAAAATATAAAATTTTTGAAAGCTTCCATAAAAGATTAATGCACGCACCTTATAGGTAATAACATTTTCTGTGTGTGAGCGTATGGTAGTAGTAGTTGAAGAAGTATGGGCATTGATGGATAAAAATGCACGCAGGGACCAACGACCTAAGTTTATGAACTTGGAGCGCTTTGTTATTATAGCTACAATTATAGACGAACATGACATAATGAGTATATTTTCTGCGTATAACAATTTCTTCTTCCTGTGCTTACAGACGACTCATTCTTACGGAACAATCTTTTAAAACATAATTCACAATAAGTGCACTGATTTACATATCTTTTAATATATGCTACTTTATTTCCACCTTTTAAACACTTTTTATTATTTTATCACCGCGTTGAGATGCTTCAATCTGCATAATTTTTACATACACATTACCTGCACGCTTTTTTCAACCAGAAATTGTTCTAAACCACAAATAATGTTCAACTTCTTTTTAAATCCTAGATGAAATCACATATCGC
Source organism: Adinopsis sp. GC000173 (assembly GCA_030264715.1). Classification (NCBI taxonomy): domain Eukaryota; kingdom Metazoa; phylum Arthropoda; class Insecta; order Coleoptera; family Staphylinidae; genus Adinopsis; species Adinopsis sp. GC000173. The sequence continues at coordinate 33,184 of JARJDW010022715.1, read as the reverse complement.
AAGATAAAGGTGGTTTCTCACTTTGTGAAACAAAATTTTATGTTTTGGATTTTTAATTTATAAGTGAAGTCTTCAAAGTTTTATATCGGTTTTAGGTATATATTTTTATTGACATGCAACATTGATGATATTTTATCGTTTGATAAAGAATAATGCAGTAATCGTTGATCCATTTCTAAATTTATGTTGAAATTTATTTTTCTACTTTACTTTAGTATTGAAATTTAAAATATTAAAATATAGATTAGTATTAAGGCATTATATTTGACAAAAAATCATGTGCGTTAAGATTTCTACCCTTTTCCAACAAAAAATTAAGCCCAAGAAATGATTTTTTTAAGAGATATGTTGGGATTTGAAAAATATGTTAGGACCAGTTATTTTAATGCATAAATATTATTCACTAGATTGTAACGTATAGGATGGTATACAAAAAACTAATATCTAGTAAATAATACCAATTAATTTATAAGTAAAATCATCAGAGGTTTATATCGGTTTCATATATTTGTTTGATAAAGATTAATGCCTGTTTTTATGTTGACATTTATTTTCCTACTTTACTCTAGTATTGAAATTTGAAAAATCAAAATATAAATAAATATTTAGACATTAAATTTAACAAAAAATATTGGTTTCTATTTTTTTTCAACGAAAAATTAAACCTAAAATAAATTTTTAAAAAGATATGTTGGGATTTAAAGCTGTATACGTTAGGACAAGTTACTTTAATGTATAAATGTTATTAATTAGATTAAATTCAATTAGTGCAAATGCAAATAAAACAATGTGTGAAACTTAAATTCTATTTTGCAAAGCGTCTTTTACCTTGTGAATTTTATAAACTTTGATACTTTGGGATTTGACTGACTGTAATAAACCAGCCGCAGCAGCAACAAGCGTTATCCATGAATATAAATTTTGCACATTATTACATCATTAATTATTTAACTATTAATTTTTATATAACCGATTAGTAGAGAAGCCATTACTTAAAATCGTATAAAACTTACCATTCTAGTCTAATTGGTTAACGTTATTTTGATAAAATTATATCATTTTTACATTAAAATTAAAAAAAAAACAGGATGATTCGATCATTGATTCCATTAAACTCGTTCAATTTGAACAAAAATATGCTAATAATATTTAAATTTGCTTTGAAATTATAATAAAATTTAAAGTAATATCAACAGTCAATTAGCACACAAACCTAAACATAAATTTCCGACCAGAAAAAATTGTTGATGTTTAACTGTAACCACATGAATGTGTAATAAATTATATATTACTAGTTACAAATTAATTCGACAACGCATTATAATTAAAGTCGCCAAAAATTCTTCAATATGAATTATAATTTTGTATACGGTGGCGACAACGCCGTCGCCGTCGATGTTGACGATGGACGAAGAGCGCGCATGATGAAAAAAATATGTTATGAATTAGATGTTGTTGCATAGAAAATGTACAGTTTTAATGTTTGTAATTTAAGACATTAAATATTTTTTCCAAACTTGTTTTCTAAAAGCTATTACCTATGATCTATAATCAATTATTACATAATCAAGGCGCTCCAAAACGTTATCATTCAATTTTTATTTTAATAACAGTTTAGATTTTGTCTAAATAAACAACAATCAATTTTCTTTATGGTGTATACGATATACAACATGCTGTAATCAATAAATTTCAATGAATTCGACACGGCTTTTGGCACTTTTAAATTAATTTACTTTCAAGATCAAACGCAATCATAACAAAACGAATACATATAAAATTTAACATCCGCATCATCATTAATTTTTCTTGGCTATCATTTAATTGATACATTAGAAATGTTAGATATTGTGAAATGTTATCAAAATGAAATAGAGAAAAAATTCAATCAGATTAATTAAATGAAGAAATGGTGAGAGATTAAGATAGCGCTAATCGAACAAACCTCTAATTAGATTAAACCAATTTTCACTTGAGCCATAAATCATCAAAGTAATTTATTAAGAATTTACAATATCAAACTGGGGGAAAGTTGGGATAATGGCGACAGAATCTAAAAAAATATTAATTGTAGAGATCAGGAAAATGCATTAGCACCCTTGCATATATAATTCGCACTAGATTACTCTTGTCATTTCCTTGAAATAAAATTTGTCCAACGGGGTAATGACGCTCTTAGCTTAATTTGTCATAAATTTGGAAAAGGCAACGAATGTTGGTTTAGATGTGAATTATGTTTGGGATACTCCATACGAAATGTAGTTTATAGGACATTCCTGATAATTACAAATATGATTTTTGTATACCTATTTAACGACCAGTTTATAATAGGTTTGTTTTTTATTCCAAAATGTTCATGAACATGCACAATTTGTGCAGTTTTTCTGTTCTTTATTCCCCATGCACACAAATTTGACAGCTTTGACAGTTTGCACCGTGTTNGTCAACTACCACAGCGCCACACTGCACCAGCGGCACATAGAGGAAACATGTTCATGCACATAAGTTCATGTGCATGAACATATGTTCATGTTCAGTGGAATAAAAAACAAACCTAATATGTAGCATTTTACCTATTTTGTTTATTAGAGCGCAATTACCCTATCAGTTTTGCCATTACCCCTTCATGATTTTTGCGCCTTTTGGATTTTTTAATACTTTTCATTAATTCGAAATTTCACCCACTCTCCTATAATTAACTTCAAAAATGGTGAGAAATTTAATATCACTTAATCGAACAATCAACTAATTAAATTAAACCATTCCTCGCCGCAATAAATCCTAAATGTAAATACACGTTTCATACAAGATGTGCTATTATTGAACTATTAGTTGTTATTTACTGTCTGGTACGATTTCGTATAATATCGATTTTTTGCAGACAAATTGTTTGAAAGCCGGTAGCCAATGTTTACCTTTAAAAAATATTTATTATATTGCAAGATTGCAATTATTTATTATCGGCACGACGATGTATGTTATATGTATGTTTACTTTGCCAAGCAAAAATGCCCAAGGGGATGCACTCTTCTCGCTTAGTATTTATGCCAATGAAAAGTCAATTAGTTGCTTTTTTATTCCTGTCATCTCTATACTCCTGCTGCATACCTTCTACCAATAACTACTAATTCATAATTAAGTGTTTGCTTCGTCTAAAAATAGGCAATAATTAATTAACGATTCGAATAATTTAAACATTTAAGTACTTTGAAAAAATTAATTTATGGTTAGATTAAAGCGATCGAAATTTAATTAATCAATTTGAATTTCATATAATTAATAAGTGATGTAGTATAATATTTTCGATAAGAGCTAATTCTGATTATACGCTTTTATAATTACGTATAAGTGGCATTTAGTAATTAAAATTTAGATTGAAGAAAAAATGTGGGCAATGATGGATTTTATATTGCACAACAAATAATAATAAAATAATAATAATAAACATGTAACAAACAATAAACATTAATAATTTATCCATTTTTACAAATTGCAATTTGTTTTATTGGCAACCAATTTGTGCAGTTGTCTATTGAACATGAATAATCTTTAATAATGTAAAAAAATGCTAAGTGTTTTTTTACAATCAAGATGATATCATCGATAATTATTAAAATAATTTAAATAAATTTAACAATAAATATTGTTCCGAATATGCAATCAAAAACAATATCTATACATTTATAATATGAATCAGTTGCTATTTATGGAATTAATGCTTACGTATCTCTCTCTCAGCAACAAAAACAAGCAACAATAAAAATTCTATCACGTCTTTTATCATTTAATTCTTATATATTCTTGTACGTTGGCTGAAAATAACAGAAAAAAAGTGAGAAATGTATTTCGTATATAGGTAGTATATTGCAATGTGTCTGTGTATCCAAGCATTGTCAACCATTAACACTTAGTACAAATAAAGAAAGTAAATTTACTGTCAATGACATCTTTGTAAACATTATTAAAATATTTTCTGTATTTTTTTCTTCATTAATACAATGTCGGTGTGAGAAGATATGGTAAATAAGTTTACGATGTGCGATAACTTTTAAATGCGTACTTTGAGAAAAATTGTTGCAACTTTGCCTAACAATAACGTATTAAAAGTAACGTTTTCAATAATTATTTGCACATGTGATAATAATAAAAAAAATCTTGTATTATTTGTTTTGTGCGCTTGATAGTAGTGATATTTGAATAAAAAATGATTCAATTAGGCTTTGTTTGCAAGCAATGGAACTGCTTCATTATTGTGTCTGGAACAGATTACCATCAAGGAAAAGGAGATTTTATATACAAATAACATTACTAATTTGAATATTATTAATCATTGAAATTGTATTAAATAATTTGATTCAGATTTTATTCATTCATTTTTCAGGATTTTAATTGTAAATATAAGCATGTACAGTGCGTTTCATTCAAAGGTATACATGTAGAAAATTTAATTTATACACTTTGTTCTATAAATAATACCTATAGTTACATGAACGAATAATCCTATCATCAAAACATTTTTTAAACACATTTTTCTAAGTCGAGTTTAGTATTTGCCACGGATTCTCTTTTTTACCTCTGATTGGCTGAAAATAAATGCTTCAAAGTATTAATTTTAGTTTTAAAGAAAGACAAACGTCAGCCGGTGCAATACCTAACGATTATGGTGATTGTTCTATAATATTGTTTAAGCATTTAATTAGAAATTTGGTTAAAATGAAAGCTTTATGAGTGGATGCCTTACATGATGCAGAATCCGTGCATTCTCACTATACAAATTAATCATTTTTTGCCGAATTTGCAATTTTAAACTGCGTTATGTTTAAATATCATTCTTAATTTGTCGTCTGTCTTTCTGACAACAATTCGGAGTATATGATTGATGTTAACTTCAGTTGAAGTCACTGATGGCAGGATAGAACATGGCAATTCTTCTAACGCCGCTTCTGAATGCATGGTACCTCGTGTTTTGGATAAAGTCGATTCACTCTAAGTTTTATGTAACATTTTTAACTATTTGGTAAATAAAATTCCATTTGCAATGTAATTTATTACTGCTTCTATTTAACATTGACGTATTAAAAATAACGTTTACAATAATTATTTATACACGCGATAATAAAAATATATTGTATTATTTCTAATGTATATTATATATTTGAATAAAAAATGATTCAATTAGGCTTTATTTGCAAGCAATGCAACTTTTTCATTATTGTGTCTGGCACTGATTACCATCAAGGAAAAATAGATTTTTTATAAAAATAACATTACTAATTTAAATATTATTAATCATCGAAATGATATTAATTAATTTAATTGAGATTAATATCATTATCCTTCACACTTTAAATTTCATTTACATAAAACCAGCATACAATACGCAGCAGCTCATAACTTACGAAAAATTTAAGCAAACACATGAGTGTTATGTAATATGAATCTTCCTAATTAAAGACCTTCGATCACTAAAAAATTAATTTACCTACATCTTACAAAAATTAATGCTTCAACAAGATGCAAATAAATTTTGTGACTAATTATTATTTTTAGTATTTTGTTTGAAGGATCTTTTTCATGTATTCTTATGCAAACAAAATAGTAAAAAAGAGACATGGTTACATTCGCATACGCATTACTTGCAATAAATAAATTTAAAATTTTTATCTTAGTAGGTAAATGTTGTAGTAAATGTGTGCTTACTTGCTGAGATTTCTTTACTACATGAATACATTTTGTAAATATGATTTTTTCTATAGTTTATTTTTTATATATAAATATATATATTTAAACGAGGGAATAATGCAGAGCTCTCTCGCTAGTAAAATATCACATTCGCGGATAGACAGACAGACAATGAAGTTAAAAATATCTTGAAGTTGAGAAAATTTATGTGGTTATGACTTTAAGTGGACATAAATGCGAGTGGGTGGGAATTTATTATGCGATTTTATTTGACCACTCATAGATCTTCTAAATGTTGCATAAAATAAATTTGTATTATTATGGAACAAACACTGTACTGTGTGTGTTAACGAAAAAAGAAGACAAAAACATTGTACTATAGAATGGCTGAATTGTTAATTGCAATAAACGTCAATCCAATCATAAAAACTGTTACAATTTGAATCCGCTATCGATATAAATCAAAACGACATTTTAACAAATGATTTTTTCCACCATTTATATGTAATTCGTATTGCAACGCGCAAATATTTCAGCGCACACATTTTTATTATTGCTGCGGCCTTAAATTCATAAAATTTTATTAAAAGCAAATATTAGCACCTACAACATATTTACATTGCGTATTTTTTGCCCTTTTGCTCGATTCAAGGGCCTGTCCTTACATTCCAATCGCATAGCACGGCGTATAAACAATAAATAAATTTCGTAGCGTGAAAATATCAGCTTTCTGTCCGTCGTCTGACACATGAAAGAGATTTTTATGTTAAATTATCGTTATATTAATCAATACTGTATGTAATGTAATAAATACCAGTTATTACCTAATAATTTAGATTTATTTGATCGATAATATAAATAAAAATCAATAAATCAGAAAAATTAAAATAAATATAATGGCCTATTAAAAATTAATTAACATTTTTTTTAAGTACGCTTTGGGAAAATTATTAGTATTTTTTACACGATGATTTATAACATAATCTAAATCTTAAATTATTCGAACTAATTGCATTAGCTATAAATTTTTTTACTTCTATTTATTAATAATCAAAGCAAATGACATCTAATTAACTTCCTCAATGAGGATGAAAAACAAACAATATTTATAAATTATAATCGTACATGCATATATTGTAATAATTTATATAAATTATTATTAGCGATCAAATATATTTATTTCGCTGGCAATTAAACAATTTGCATAATAAAAAATCAATTTTCTCATACGCTTATATTCTGCATTGACCTAAAACCATTATGTTTCCAGTATGTATAATTGCTGAAATATATTATTCGCGTCATAATACATAATAGACAGTTAATTAGCATGTGTCGCACATATGTATAAATAATCTAAATTTCAATAAAATCTCTATCTGTGTAATACATTTTATTATTATTTATTTATTTATTAATTAAAATTCCACGCGTATTCATCGCAAAAACTCGAAATATCATTTTGTTAGCAAATTGTGCAAATTGTATCTACAGTTTATTCCATTTTATCTACTACATTTAATGAAAATTGCAGTAGTAGCAATCTACATCTCATCTTTATTAACAAAACTTTTAATCTAATATAGTAAGAGATAAAAAACTGTTTTCCAGAAGCTCGGAGCAAATAAAGAATTTGTTTGTTGTATTATTTGTCATTTTGAAAAAACTTTTCTTGATGATTTTATATTTAAAACAGCAATAAAATAAATAAAATATGCGCCATACATTATGAACAGCTAATTATATTGTGTCGCACTTAGGTAATTGTATAAACTATTATATTTCAAATTTTTATTTCAAAATATAAAAGTGAAGTGAAATAATCAAAAAAGCTCTTGACAAATTTTATTTGCAGGCCTGCGTTATTAATTAGTTAACATTCCTCGTTTGTATCACAATGAAAACACTTTGTTGTTACCAAATTGTGTACGCATAAAAGGCTCTAAGTTGCTGCATCTTGAGATTTTGTTATTCCGTTGCGTGGAAAATACTATAGAAGTGTACAGAATTTTTTGCTATTGTTTATTACTAACAAATCATATCAAAATAAATAAAAAGTATTAAGGTAGGTACTTAGATGTAATCTTTTTATAAATAATATCAAACAGGCTAAGCTGCTTTTACAGTGTCTTTAAAATTTTCTTGAATACCTTTCCTTTAATGAATTAATCCATTCAGTGTATATTGTTTTTATCCGAAAATTTATCAAACTATTTCAATTTTAAACTTTGTTGTTTTATGCGCTCTTTTATCTATTATATAACATTGCTGCTATAAACACGAAATTGGGAGAAAACTAATTTGACATTAGAAGATAAAAAGTGGTTTTATCCTACTTAAGGTAATAACCGTATAAAATTAGAAATATAAAAATTCCAAAGTGCATTGTACTTATAAACAATATTTTTACGAGCACTTTCTGGATTCGTTTTCACAATCCGAACCACCGACACAGATAGTTTAATGTATCGCATTGCATAATCGATGCTTTAATTATCCTCTGCATTCACAAGTTCATTTTAGTATTTTTCGATTAATAAAAATAACTTTACGATTTTTTAACATCGCGTCGTTTCGTTGTGTTGTTTTCTATCTATAAATATTTATTGTGATATAAATCATTTTCTAAAACCGTATAGTTAATTTTCTCGTACGCATTTTTGTCTTGAAGGATAATTTTTACGAGAGACGATAAACAATAAATTTGTTAAATTGAATGAATATAAAAAAAGCAGCACACACGATGAAGATGAATATATACACCTATGTATAAAAGTGTCTGTTGTATATAAACACAACAAAAAAATATAAAATATATTTTTTTCTAGTTGAAATAATAATGTAACAAATTATCGATTGAAATAAATTATGTGAGGAGCGCTTTAAGCAATTTTTCATATTCATTTTATATATGCGAATATTTTTTTTCTATTTTAATAAATCACGAGCGCACCGCATATAATTTGCATGAGTCAATTAAAAACGCAAAGTGTAAGAAGAGTAATTGTTAAGCAGATTCCTACCTTAGTTTCTATAAAAAAACAACAAGTTAGGTACATGCAAAAAAAACGGCGATGAGGATATGCTCACTGCATGATATGAATTCGCTCGCCACTCATCTGGAAAAATGAAAAATCTCTATAATTTAACATGCAAGCAAGAATTTGACATTAAAATTATACATTTAGCTTCCGACACTAAACGTACCAGCAATTTAAATATTATAATATTGATTTTAATGACAAATAATAGCGCTCACAAGTTCACGTTTTCGATTATACGAAAATTCCAACCAACGACGTACCATAAAGTTTCAATTTCAATCGAAATTTGTGGAAAAGTAAAATATATGCTGTTGTTGTTGCTGCTTTTTTTCAGTTATTGCCAAGAGCGCTGAATTATCATAACGTGGGACACAAGTGCAATTTTGAACGTGCTAAATAATTTTATTTCAAAATCTTAATTTAACTTTATTACACACTTATAAAGCTATACAAATTTTATTGCTCGCTATAAAATAAATAAAAGCAAATAACTTACACGATGAAATTTTTGTATAAAGTTACGTATTTTTAAATTCAATATATTGTAATTTTGTATGCAACTGTTTAAAGTGAAGTTAAAAAGCATACTATTAATTAAAATAGAATTTGTTAACTAATTATAGGTATTTATTCTTGACGAAAAATTTAAATTGGATTTCGGCAAACTATATAGTCCTGCTTATTCTAGAATTTTGCGAGAAGCTTTAAATCAGTATTTTTAAATTTACTCTATTTTATATGTTGTAATTTTGTATGCAACTGTTTAAAGTGGAATTAAAATGCATACATTTTATTAAAACAGAATTTGTTGGCTATTTATAGGTATTTCTTTTTAACCAAAAATTTAAATTGGTTTCCGGTAATCTATATATTCCTGCATATTCTAGAATTTAGCGAGAAGCTTTAAATCAGTTGCAGGCAATCTGGTCTCTACTAATTGGTGGTGTTGGTGCGGTTTTGTGTACGGATCGGTATTAGGGCTCTTGCATATGTTAAATTTTCTATTATAAGGTCAGCGAAAATTGTTTTGCCATTTACACAGTATTTTGTACTTGAGATATTTTTACTGTGAGGAACCCTAAAAATATTATTGCTAGACAAGACATATTGGTCGTCACTATCCTAAATAAAGCAAGTGCCCCTTTAAAAACAATGTTAGGTCTGTTTTACCAATATCAATATAAAATATACGTTCATATACCTTTCTCACAATTACGATGAAACTTTTTTGAATTGTTATGCGTAATCGTAAAAATGTTATTTGTAATAAAGTTTAGTAAAAACATTTTATTTTTATTGTTATGCCCATATTTATTGTAGATATTAGCTAATAATTAAGTAATTATATAAAAGATATTTGGTAAAAAGTGTTAATTTTTGAGATTATTGCTTATTTTATTCACTTATACGTACTATCATTTACAAATATTTTCAGAATTGTAAGTACACAACATAAGACATTTAGTAGGAACATGAATGTTGTTTATAAATTGGCTGGTGAATTTTTGAATAGATTGAGCCACTGCAACGCGTGACTAAGTACGGGTACATATTAATCTAAATACAAATTGAACAATTGGTCTTTACATAGAGAACTTGACATTGCTTTCTTTAAGCATATGAACGAATTATTTAATTTAGTTTTGATTCGATTTGATCGTTAATCGTTAAAAATTAACGAACGACAGTGCCAAGTGAGACAGTCGGGCAGGATGATAAGCAAGAAATTGTATTCTTCGAACTTAATGTCATAACTGAGTATAAATGTGATAGGGTGTTTTGCTTCAATTAATAAAATCATAATAAACTCTGAAAAATCAATACAAATTAGTGATAATAATTAAACCAAATATCTTTACTTTCATTTGGCATAGCAAGTGTAACTCTTTTTGAACTATAACTAAAATAAGAAATAGATCGATATTTTCTGTCTTTATAGATTTAAATATTACTGTTAATGATTTCATCTGAAAATTAATCCTATTGTAAATACAATCTTTTTTCAAATTTTAACTTGGAGGCAATAAATATTACCTCATAAAATGTTAAATTATAATAAGAATGTTATTTATATTTAGCTTATAATGTGCAAATCCATAAAAGAATTGATCAAATCGGAAATGTGCGAAATTTATTAGTTTTATCTCACAATTAGTTGATACTTGAACGCTATCTATCTAAGAGCATGACAAGGAAATAATAAATTCAAATATGATTTATATTCGATCGGGGAATATAATCCTAAGGTAAAATCATAAAATTCTAATGAAATTGCAAGTAATATTCTGCGCGAAGATTTCATTCTAGTAATTCATTTTGTGATATATACCTTCCTAGTATTGTCGTCTGAAATATATTTATTATATGTATTATAATATAGTATTATCAATTTCGTTTATTCTTACCAAATCAACTCATATATGTCGTACATATGATTGATGATTTTAGAAATTTTGCAAGAAAAATTTTCTCATAGTGAACGAATATTAAAAATTGTTTACTTTTTTCTTATCCATGATTGAATGAGTGCATTGACATATAAATAAATGTATATAGTTTCCTACACACAAATAATTTTATTTCAATTTTATCGTTTCTTATACTGAATATAATCTAATACAAAAAATGATTTATGCTTCTTTCGCTTGATCCCACTTTCACTTCGCAAATCAATAGTTTATCAATATTTTATACGAGGGTGGGTTGGAAAGTCCAATAAATAAGAATTTTAATACCTACTTATCAAGCATATTTGCAACATCCTTTCCTGTATTGCAGGAAGATAAGAAATAGTGGTAAAAACTTTATTTTTTTGTGTAACCAACTTTAAACTATAAATACAATATATACGAGTATGACAGTTACGGATTGTATTTTATATTCCCATTATTATATAATGTTGGGAATGTCACATACAGAAACACATCGGAACTTCTAAAGTGCATAAGTTTCATCAAATATTAAAATATAGTGGTGCATGATGCGTGCACTAGCCTGTAAAATTGAAAATATGAGATGTGAAGGGGCAGAAAACCAAAACGTCTTAGCCCCCATGTTTTTAATGCAGTTTTCAAACTGTGAAAGTACAAAAGTGTACGATTTTATTTAAAGGGTGCAAAATACTGCATAATGGGTATACATCATTGGAATAGTAACCCTTCGATGCACGTTTGAAGTCTCTGAGATCAATGCTCTCTTAAAATGTGCTTAGAACCGTTTATGCAACATATGCATCTAAAGAACATGGTAGCTATTTGATAACATATCGTTATTCTTTGAAACAAATCTCAGATAGATATGTAAGTACACTGACGTCAAAATTATTAGTCTTTTCAGTCTGTGAGATCCAACCGTGTAAGTTTTTTATACAAACAAAAGACGATTTGTTACATTTTATTATTCAATTTTTACCTAAGTGTATTATCACTTTTTAGTACGGAGTCGTTATCAAAAATCATAATTGCGCGTTCAAAAGTAAATGAAAGCGCCTAGGTGAGCCGATTAGTATCATATATTGCTTACATTTATTGTATATTAGATGTCAATAAATAATTTTTGTATTTTTATTAATTTTAATATTTTACAACCCGATGTTTCAAAATTTCAATCGTGTATCCGATGGATGAGTATTAAAAAAATATTGTAGAATGAAATTGTATGTTAATTTTAGACACAAATTGAAATTTACAGATTTATCTTAATGTAGCAAGTACCTACCTATAATTATTTTTTCAACTTTACGCAGAAATAATTAAGAATCATTGCAATATCATAAAATTTATATTATTACATCTGTCACATAATAAAACTTTATTTTCAAGAAATGTGAGTTCTTTTAATTATCGCTCTATCAAGATAAATGTTAAAACATTTAATAATGGCAACGCGACTAACATTTTTATTTAGCGTATACAATTGTTGTTATTATTTCAGCTCAACGCTTAATTATACCTTTTTTATGTGTGTGATATGATAATAAATAGTCTCACAAAATGGAATTTTTTGCATTGTTACAGTTTCACAGTAAAGTAATCAAACAAAAAAAAAACAAATCTTACACAACTCCTCACCAACTTTTTTGTAGATTAGATTCCAATCACGCTGCATTATTCGTTCGATAATCGAATTACGTTTGTTTAAACTTTTTTTGGTTTAAAATTTCAATTAAATTACAACGTGTGCAAAGAATAAAGATTCTCTTCGATTCTGAAAATAAAACGATTTACGCGGATTATTCATTCATTCGACGATAAATATATTTTTTTGTATGATTTTAAAAATTTATGGTTTTTGTGAGAATAAACACGCAATAAAAATGATTTATTTGTTTTTTTTTTCGACTATAATAATGTCTTTTAGAATAATTTCTATTAAGAAGTTGCAATTTGAGCAAATTTCAAAAAAATGATTACACAAATTATTATTAGTTTTAAATTAGGTGACATATCACAAGTGAATAACAGTAACAGGATGAACGCATCTTGTTCTTTTGACTTCAAATGCGGCTATATGAGTCAAGAGGACAAATCAGAAGCAGGATGACAATTATGAAAATTTTAATTTGATGTCTTGGCAAAGTTTGTTAGAAAATTTCACTAATTAATTGATAAAAATTATATAAATTTAGTAATATATATAAATAAAATGTAAAATTAAACAAAAACTTAAGATTTTATTTGACTTTCGACGAAATTTATAGGTATAACGATCTAATTTCAGTCTGGTACTTACAGAATGCGAACGAATTACTCATTCGATGATGAATATTTTTTCGGCTTCTGTATATAATATAATTTATGCTACTTGAGGGTAATAACAAGTAATAAAAATGAGTTATTTGTTTTGCTCGGTTAATGCTAATAATAATAATGCGTCTCGAGCACTAATTTGTATTAAGGAGTTGGTAAAATTAATTGAAGCGTACGAAAAATTTTTGCATAGTGATTTATATACATTGACCTTAAATTAAAAAATATTTTTGTAGGAGGCACCATGCCGACATATCAAGCAAGATTGTTAAACTGCTAAAAACGCAGCAGGAGAATTCCATTTTGCTCATGAGATGTTTTAGCACAAAAGCGACGATGTTTTTATCGCAACGCAAATATCTGCGCAAAGCATACACCTAAGTACCTATACTCCTTTTTTGCTTTATTATTATTTTTCGTCATTGTTTGGAAAAAAAGACAAAATGATATTTCCATTCAAGTTGCTGTATTTTTTTGTAGTTGTTCTCGTGATACAAAACCACCACCACCAGCAACAAACGCGCTTCATTACAATATCGTGCAGGAAATGTTGTTACACTCGATATTTTTTATTCTTTATTCGCTAATTCTTGTGTTATCTAAATTATTATAATCTAAAATAAATGAATATTTAATAAAATAATAATCGGTTTATCAGTTAATCTGATAATCTCTTGTAGGCAAATTTCTTTATACCTACGCTTTATACAACATTAAATGAAAAAATGCGGCAGAAGCTAAACGCAATTTAAATTGCATTAAACTTGAAACAATCAATTAGTAATCCATCAATTTCATCTCGCACTTTGAAGTGTTCGCAAGGACTTTAAGCTCTTCACTACGTCAATTAATATTATATGCAAAATGATAAATGAAATTTTTCACGAATGTAATCCAATTATTAATTATATAAAAATATGCAAGTGGTATAATGTGGTAAAATATGTAAGTGGTGCAATATCAAATAATTTATGCTTAATTAACTTCAATCTAATTATTTAATATTTACTAAACATCTTAAAAATGACAATAGCTTTTTTTTATTTACTGGTATTAGCTTATAACTTTTAGTGAAGGTATACACTATCTTTGTCAATGTACTCCTTAATCGTTTGGGTTGGCACAATTGGTTGCATTTTGTGCTTATCCTTACTCATATTTGTTAACAATTTTGCGGTCGGAAATCTTTTTCTATGCTGCTGTTTTACTACGATAGGTATATTATATAATTTGATTTAAAAAGAAAGTAAATCATTTTTAATGTTTAAAATAAATCAATCCTAAATCAATTTTAGCTACTTTAAGTAAGTAAATTCGTTAAACATTAAAGTATAATTCAAAATTCTTTGTATATTTACATAATTGATATATCACAGCTGAAAAATTTATCCACTGCGCTTTGATGATAAATTAAGTATAGAGGGTCATCTTGATTGCAGTGCTTTGTCACCTGACAAATTATCTAAAAGATATTTTAGAGATTATCATTTTATGTTTGGATACTTGCAGTTTGGCGAAATGCATCCCGACCGCGCACAGATTATATATAATCTTTAAAAATTGTATATATGCAGAAACATTATAAATTGTGGCGTCTTCTACGAAATGCTGTGTGTTTGTGTGTGTGTGTTAATAAAAAATTGCGAATGGCAAATGACACACGTCTAAGATCATTTTTATCAGCGCGAGATGAAACACATCAAAAGAGATTTTCATACACTTTATACACGTTCTATTCCTGATTAGACGCATCAGCCTGCGCTACATTTTATTTGCACTTTGCAAATTGAGAATCCAAACATATTTTTATTCACATCCAATCTCCATTTAAGTTGTTAAATTCTTTAAATAAATCATAATTTATCAAAATTGATGTGTGCATAAAATATAAAATATAGTTTTCAGAAGACGGGGAAATCTTAGAGTGAATAATACTTTTAAGAATATAAAAGATTTTGTATGTAAGCAGTTGGGCAAGAACATGACTAAATAGTAGTTTATATATTTAATTAAAACTGACCGCGCATAAAATAAGGTTTTCGATAAATGCAAATTTTAAAACGAAATCTTTAAGAACATTTGAAAAAGTTTGTAGAGCAATAGTTAATGTGTGAGAATCGACAATGGAATGATTTATCAATTAATATAAGCTTTAATTTAGAAGCTAATAACAAATAGATTTATTTTAAGAATAATACAATTTATAGTAATCCTTCTTAAATTGAGTTTTCAAGGTATTCTAATCAGATGCGGTCTATAATCCAAGTAAGTAAATCGTCAAGAAGATCCAAATTTGTTAAACTTTTAGTACTTATTTAAAGTTTAGTAGATAAGGGTATTAGCGTATTTTTAATGTAGTAGTATTATTTAATAATTATTTAAAGAAATTAGTATGTTCAAGTGATTAAAAGTAGCACCAAATTGTTATAATTTATTAATGAATGTTATGTGTATGAAAATGATTTACTAATTTATCAAATTCCTCGCAAAACTGACTGCGCATAAAATGTAGTTTTTAGTAGATGGAAATCTTAGAGAGAATATATTTTTGTTAAGAATGTAAGGAAGAGTGCATGTAAGTAGTTGTTGTTGTGAGCGAGCATGATCGAATGATTTCGTTAACGTAAGTTCCAATTCAGAAGCTAATAACAAATTGATTTACTTTAAGTATGAAACAATCAATTAGTAATCCATCAATTTCTTCTTCCAACCGCTTAAACGCTTACATATTTCATACCTGATTTGCAAGGACTTTAAGCAATTTGCGTACATCAATTAGCATTATCTCAACGTAACAAATAAATGGAAAATGAAAGTTTAAAACGTGAAATAATAAATTGTTTAAAACGAAAAAGTATTAAGCAGCGTATATAGTAAATTATTATTTGTCATCTAATATTTTTCGTTATAAAAGGTGATGAACAATAACAACCTTCACATAATTACCTTTTATTATTTTGTTGCGCGAGATGGTTAGCGCATTTAAAAGCCATAGTGCGAATGGGCAATCAATTTTACTATATGATTTGATAATATATAATATATTTTTTTGTTTCCAGTAATAAATCGATAATCTTATGGATTATCGGTTGCAAAATACATTACGCGCTTCATGATGCAAAGATAGATCGGTGGATCGCGCGTGATTCAGACGTTCAAATGATGTGGCAAACAATATCTGACGACATTCAAGGCCGCGTAAGGACTGCCATTGCCCTTACACATCTAAAAGAGGCGTAATTTAATATCGTTATAAAACATGATTGCAGGTATTGTAGGGACATTACATTACTCTGGCGCCCGACTACTTCATTTCCACTACCAACTGTTACCTTTTTTTCCGCGCGCAAAAATCTATGACAGTTTTGCATACCTTCGGGATAGATAAGCATTTTTCGGAATACACACTCAAACGCTTGCTTGCTTACTTGCTTGCTTGCTTTATATTATACAAAGTCCTGGCTGTAAGCATACATACAAGCCACTCACAATATTTTTTTCTTCCCTGCAATGTTTCGATAATCATTAATTTATAGTTTATTAAAATACATAATAATTTCGCTTGCATTGTATATCGTAAATTATTAAACTATTTATAGTTAACATAAAACTGTCAAAAAGTAATAAATGATATGAAATATATGTAGGTAAAATAGTTTTTACATAGCAGGATTTTATTGTATAGATTGTTATGATACTCGTAAAAATATTGTTACATGCACATCTTTTGATTAATTTTTAATATTCTAATGCTGCTGCCGCCGCTGCTGCTGCCACTGCAATGCAAAAAGAATTAATTTGCATTATAAAATACTCTAAATGCGT
Source organism: Adinopsis sp. GC000173 (assembly GCA_030264715.1). NCBI lineage: Eukaryota > Metazoa > Arthropoda > Insecta > Coleoptera > Staphylinidae > Adinopsis > Adinopsis sp. GC000173. Next base: position 15,885 of record JARJDW010022715.1, on the reverse strand, counting down.
CTATTCCAACAAACTCGGTTTGTTTTTATTTTCCAGTCAATGTTTGTTTTCTTTAAAGGATGGTATTACGGATGGTATATGAAATATATGTAGGTAAAATAATTTTTAGATCAAGATCTTATTGTAGATTATTATTATTGTTACATGCACATCTTTTGATTAATTTGTAATAGATATCTTAATGCTGCCGCTGCCACTGCAATGTAATAAGAATTAATTTGCACCATAAAATACTCTAAATGCGTCCATTCCAGAAATTCGGTTTGTTTTTATTTTCCATTCGATGTTTGTTTTCTTTAGGGGATGGTATTACGGGTCGAGTAAATTGCTTTTTAATACCACCGTTTAGACGCTCCAGCCGAAGGATTTTTTGTTTTCGGGAGAGGAGCGGGATTTTGTTTAAAAAGAAAATATCTCTCCATTGAGCTTTGCGAAGCATTACGGTCGTGATTTATGCCTATACTATTGATTCCACCGCAAAGTGGATTATTGTATAGACATTTTTGTGTGCCCTAGCGTCGTTTCGCCCGCCGATTTTATGTCCTCAAATTAAACAGCCATATTATTATTTTATTTGTTGTCTTCAAAAAATTTGTCGAAAATTTTTATTGTAGCCATAAATTATCGATTAAGCAAATTTATTGCTTTTTTAATTTATTAGCCATGATAACGATTACTTAACAATGTGTTACAAAGTGGTTACTATGAAAATCAATAAATTGCTTTATGGTTAATTTAAACACTGTCAAGTTGCTAATTTATTTAGATTAGAGAACGTATATGCATTATCAACGAAGGTAACAAACCTTAAAGTTTTTATTGTTTGTGTTTTTATATTAAGTACACATCATTGTTGGAAACTATCATGTGTATAAAATGTTGCTATGAATATTTTCCACAACACGGTGTTGCATTTTAAAAACGAAAGCATCGATTCGAAAAATTGCATAGAATTTGTTTAATCGTTTCGAACATTACTAATAGTGACAATTCTTTACCGTCTTCGTAAATCGTCAGTGCATAAAAAGTGACAAATCTTAAAAATCTTCATTTTTCAGAACAACGATTTAAAAATAATATTGTGCATTTTGAAAGAATAAATAAACCGAACATTTTCTATAATGTTACATTTTTTCTTATTTGTGATAGTTTTATAATACTTTTTATTCATTTAAATCAATATCATTAACTTGACCAAGCTAAACAGACCACACTTATCAGTTTGAAACACTTTTCTTGTAAAATACTCATTATAGAGTGTTTTATGAACTACCTTTATGTTGTTGTTTCTCATAAAATTCGATCTTTTTATGAACGTTTTATAATATTTTATTCAAAAATGGAGATTTTCGAGATGTGTCACTTTTCTTGTGCACCGACGATATATGTAGCAATTTTGTTTTCCAATAAAATGGGATTTTTTAAATTTATGAAAATAAATAAATTTTTATATAATTACAAATAAAATTATTCAGTGTATTTGAGTCTTTTCTAGCTGTTAAAGAGCTTTTCAATACCTTGGCGATAGAATTCGACTATATGAAATCTTACTGCCATTAATTTAATTCTGTTAATGCTAATCACTGTTGACGAAAGGTATAGTCTTTGAAAGCGATTAAAAAGTCAAGCAGCTTTGATGGCTTTAGCACCTCAATTAAACGTGAAAGGAAGAAGGTGTAAAAATTTGTCGACTTTAAAGTTCATTTTGAAAACCTTAAAATTAGCAATTTTTAAATTTAAAAATTGTGCAATACAAGAAGAAATAAAAATCAAAAATGTAAACTTGCAGAATGGTCGTTCTCACAAAAAATGATTAGCTAAACGGTTGTATTAAGAAATGAAACTAATTAAGTTTTTAATATTGCCATAATATAAGCTATAAAATTAATTTTTAAATCTATATATATATAGATATATGAATTTAATCCAGCAATAATCATAATAAACATAATTAAGAATCGTCTATTAATAACATTAAGGAATTATGCAAAATAACAACCGGAATATTGCATCCTGTTTGAGATTTACCAAGCAACAATAAATAATTACTATAAATAAACAAAAATTGTGGTAATAATCACAATTTGAATGCACTTAATCTGATTTTTATTTAAATTTCAATGATTATAAGTTGAAACTACATTTCAACAAACGTAACAAAGACTAAAATCTCGCATAATTTTAGCATATGAATCAAATGATAGATTATTAAATGGAAATTGTTGCTATTTGAGCTGCATCTGGTTGTTTGCAAAAATATATAAGAACACTAACGCACTTTATGCACCATGAACACCTGCTAATATCAATAATCAAAATCATTTTCTTTATGTATCATACAATCTAGTATTATTTACTTATTCGGTTAGTATCATATAAAAATTCATTATCATTTATTAAATTGTCACATTTATTTCTTTAAAATTGAAATTAATTTCCTAAATATATTTTAATTATAGATTTAGTTACAATATGCTTTAGTAGGGGCAAATTTTCAGTGAGATTTTAAAAAGTTAATTAACTTTAAGACAGGTAAATTATAATTACTCGAAGTTTAGTTTCAATAAATTATAATTTATTGTTTATTTTGGTCTTAGTTTAATTTATTCTAGCTTATCTTTTATATTTTTATCATTTTGTATAAAAATAAATAATACTTAGCTTAATTTGTTATTGGTAATTTCTTCGTATTCGTAAAATTGCGCTCGTTTATAGTTTTCATAGAATTTTTGCAGCATAAACCATATCATTTAAACGGGCAATCCATCAATCAAAGTGTGATTAAAACTCTTCATGGAATAAAAAATGCTGCTGCGCCTTGCAAATATAAATAATTTGAAATTTAAATGATAAAAAATTCTTCTATGTAGGAAAGTAGCAATTACCAAAAAGTGTTGGTAATTTAATTTAATTTTGATCCGATGGAATGCCAAAGTAAATTATCTTCCACGGCGAGCAAATGCGAAATGAAGAAGAAAAAACGCACGAAAAAAGAAAAAAAGGAACACACTTATAGATAATGAGAATTCTCACAATAAGGGGGTTAGATTAACACTCGAAAAAAAGATTGTCTGCATTGCTTGTCGACAAGTTGGTTCGAGCAAATGCTCTGGTTTTAATTTATTTTGTCAGTCATTTTCGTTTGTTTGATAATTTGAAACGCCACTGTCTGATGTTATAACTGGCGTTTTTTCCCATTGCTAAATTGAGGGTTCAGAATGTTTCGAATTACATTTTAAGAACTCCATGGTTAGAAGAACTGAACATATGGGTCCATTTGGGTTTGAAATGCCGACGGTTTCTGGGAATCTTTAAATTAACAAATTATTTCTTAGAGTTCCTCACACACATACACACAACACACACGTTGCTTTTTCTACATTAGCTGGAATTTTTTGTCAAATATCGCTTAATGACAAAATTCATTTTAATTTATCTCAATTACGCTTGAACAAAAAAAAATAAACAACTACGGCCGAGTTCATTGAAATTTTCCCATTCGCATTTTTATATTGTATACAATTTATATTTTTGTTATAAAGTATAAATAATACCCATACATTTAGAGGGGAATAATAAATAAGGCGCACTCTTGCAAATGGATAAAAACGTCTGGAATAAAAGGCCTTGAAAGCCTAATTTTTTACCCGCTTCAATCATAATAAAACATGTACATACCTACATACATACATCAACTTTTCATTCACATGCACACACGAATTTTACGACATTTTTCCTTGTTGCGTTGCTCCAAATTTCACTTAGGCACTATTAATTATGTAGTAATTCATGCTGTGTGTCCAAACATTTAAAAACATTTATTCATGAAAAACAGGATGCATTGCAGCAATACATTTTTTCTTCTTCTTCATCCAAAGCATAGTTTCTGTTCTGTTTTTTTTGCGCTATAAGACGTTAATTGTGCACAATTATAAATTCCCACAGAGAATTTTATGATGTGTACCTCACATATATTACATTTTTTACTTAGCTTAGTTTACTCGCCGAACGAAAAGAAGTTATACATTAATAATTAATTTAATGATGTAAGGCGCTTAATTGTCTTGCCGATGCGTTTCATGTGTAATGAAGATACAATGCTTAATTGTGCAATATTACTCTTTTTTATTGTCATACAAATGTAAATAAGCTATAGATCTTTTACAGCCCAGCATTTTTTTTCTTTTCATCTTAATTGCTTTGCATTAATTTCCAGCATTAATGCTTTTCTGAACAGATTGTTACATATTTTCATCGCAATAAATTTAATTAATACAAATTTATTTTAATGACTTGTAAATATTTTTTATTTTTATATAGATACATCTACGCAAAGGTGGTATAAATAAAAATGTGAATGCCTAATTATAATCTAGAAAGAGTTATAGGTATGAGAATATTAATGAAAAATGTATTTATCATGAAATTTGGTGTGTTTAATTGAAGAACTTACTGCTGGCACTATTTTGTCTTTTGGATTTTGGTGTCAACCTAATAAACCATTGCTGCAATTTGTTTCATAATTAGATTGCTATTATTTCTGTCGATTTTTGATCTTTCAGATAGAAACAAGCATACCAGTGTATAGTTTATGTTTAATTAGAGTTAGGATTGTAGAATAAAATACACCAATTTAAGATGGAAATACCAAATATAAAACCAAACTTAATACTAATTTCTTTGAAACAATTGTGTCTTGTCCTTACTTAATAATAAGCCTATTTATTTGTAATATTTTCATTCTTTTGTTTTTGAAATAGTATAACAAAGTTTTTATATGCAATTCAGTCTTACATTGATTAAAAATGCAAAACAAATATCTAGTCGCGATTATTATTCAGCATTTGCTTACACGTCCAAATAAATTGAACTTATTAATATACAGGGTGGTCCATTTAACTTGAGAAAGGCGAATAACTTTGAAACAGTGCATTTTAGGAGAAAATGCTTCGAATAAAAGTTAGCTAGAATGAAGGGGGAAATTTAATGGTACTAATTACTTTTGGCCATAAACGCAGCTTCATGGTTATTTTAACATAAACTTTGTTTTTTTAAATGGAAACCCCCATTTTTTGGTTTAAAATTCCAATCTACGTAAAAAATGGAGCAACTTTTATTAGAATTGTCTTTTAATCCGATTTGAACTTTGAAAAAAATTTATCAAAATAAAATTTCTAAAATCATTGGACCAAAATGGGATTGTTACAATTTAGTTTCCATTTTCATTTTAAACAACTTTTATTTGAAACATTTTCTTCTAAAATGCAATGTTTTAAAGTTATTCGCCTGTCTCAAGTTAAATGGACTACATTGTATATAAAATCTAATCCAGGTATAAGAATATTAATGAAAATTGTATTTAATTAGACTGAAATTTGGTGCGTTTAATAGAAGAACTTACTGCTGGCACTATTCTGTCTTATGGATTCCGGTATCAAGCTAAATTGCTGCAATTCGTTTCAAAATTGAATTGCTATTATTTCTGTCGATTTTTCATCTTTCAGATAGAAACTGGCATTCTAGTGTTTATTTTATGTTTAATTAGACTTGGGATTGTAGAATAAAATACATAAGTAGGTACACCAATTTAAGTTGGAAATACCAAATATAAAAACCAAAATTTTCTATTTTATATTAAATTTTTGTCACTAATTTACTCGAAACAATTGTGTCTTGTCATTATTTAACAATAAGCTTTTTTATTTGGAATATTATAATTTTTTTTTGATTAAAAATGCGAAGCAAATGTCTACTCTCGATGATCATTCAGCATTTGCGTACACGTCAAAATAAATTAAACTTATTAATATATATAAAATCAAATCTGTTTATCTACCGAATTATGTCATATTTTCGCTATCAGATTAATATATTTTTATAGTATGTTATAGAGAGAAAAAAAAGTAACATAAAAAAAGATCAAAAACCTGCGTGAGTATAACAACAAAAATATCTCACTATCAGCAAAATCCAACTAAAGGAAATCTGTATACAAGAGTAACAACAACAACAACGAATTTTAATCAATCATTTAATTCTTTTATAGTATTACAGTAATATCATTGATGCATATCTTTAAAGGAAAAAAAGCAGTTCATTAACCGTATAATTGATTTTAGTGATTTGCCTAAAGACAAACATCAAAAAATACCATCACCATCGTCCATCCTTAATTAATAATTTCCTTTCCATTGCCATTTTCTATGGTAATTAGCGCAGAAATTTAAAATCTAAATCATCCACTTAATAAAATACTCAACAACAAAATAAATGTTATGCATTTCATTTACAGCAATCGCAACAGCAACGGCAACGGCAACAGCAACAGCAACAGCAACAGCAGCAACTACAAACAAACATGAAATAAAAAAATAAATGAAAAGTATTCTTGAACTATTTGAATGAGTTTGCATTTACATTCTTCATTATCATTAATTAATACAATGGTATTGGAATTTGCATGGTTATTTAATAAATGTATTTACAAAACAATAATATACGAAACGTGAACAAAGCCTAATGTATTGTAATAAGTAACACTTAAGGTTTGTAATTGATAATAATTATCTTTCTCAGTACACCATATATTTTAATAATTAATTCTTAGCAATGATCTCAGCTTCTCAAATATTATTGCCACAAAAAATACATACAAAACAATAAAATTTCCAATTAAATTTTCAATTTGCCTTGAATTTACTTTTCTATGCACTTTTTGCATCATTATATATTAATCCACAAAAAAAATCTCTCAAGTAGATACTAAAAGAAATATCATTGCTGCAATTATGTTGTTAAATTTACAATTAAACATAATATTGCAACTCATTTAAATGTTACAAAAAATGATTATTTTATAATATAATTTCATGTCAGAATGAAAATTATGCAATTTTAATTACATGCCTAATGTCTAATTAGTATAAAAAATGCTACAACACAACATTTGTTAAGTCAAAATAATAAATGAAGCCAACTTCAAACTGGAGAGATGATTAAAATGCGGGTGGGTTAGTTAATGCAAAAGAGGGAGGGACAATGGGCCCAAATATAGACTGTCGGTGATTTGGTAAAGCACCCAAATTTAAACGATCTTCTCTATCTTCGTTGTTATTATTCATTTATTTAAAAGTACGTTAAAAGCAATAAAATCATGTGCAAGGTAATATGAATTAAATCTATACAATAAAAAAAAAACGTGATGATTTTTGTATCTACGAGGAAGTATTCGAATATTTCAATTCAATCAAATATTGTATAATAATAATAATAACATTAATTTAATCATTCTACATCTAAAATAAAAATAAAATGTTTAGTGTTTATAAGAAAAAAATTTGACAAGTAGGTAATTTAATAAGAAAGTTTATGTCACTTTTAATAGATAATTAAATTGAGTTATATTGCCATAAGGCGACATTAACTCCCAAAAATATGAAAATTACTCTTCATTCAAGATAATTATTCGACTAACATAATTACCGTGATAAAATTACTATTATGGTATCTGAATGCACATTAATTACACGTAACTCTTGCGACATAATTATTACACACACACACACACACATATATACAAAGTGAGCGTGTGTGTTACAAACATACGCACACACATAGACACCCAGCTCACACATACATACGTATACATATAGATATACATATGCACACACATTCGCTGAGAAGATGAGTTATCCTGGTGCTAGTTCGGCGCCGACGAAGCTTTGCCCCTGACCCCCACGGTCACGATGGTATTGACCTCATCTGCAAAAGCAATTTGTCCTGACGCGTTCTTCCGCAGCATAGACTGCACCTTATAGGGACAACTAGGTTAACTATAAGTACCTTTTATAATATCTAGTTAAGTAACATTATTATACTTGACTCGAGTCACGGTCGCACTCTTTCGTTATTAATTTTAAATACGGTTTGTTTTACCATAAATGTGTGTGTACCTATGTATATGTGGATGGCTGGATGGATGGATGTATCGATGGAGGAATTGTTTAAATATATAGTATAAATATATTGATGGGAATTGGGTCTATCAGTGCGCGCATACACTTTTTGCAATTTGCATCCTCAATATTGTTTTAAAAAGATTTACTGTTGCAAAAAAAAGTAACGAAACCGACTCTAAATCATATTATCGTCCAATTTATTATTGTTATTTATTATACCTCAGCATTTACCATTAACACACTTTTCATACAAAATACAATCCATAGCGCGCAGCAAAACACAATCGTAGGCAAATTCCTCTGGTATGTAAATATGCTCATATATGCGTCTAACATAGTTTTGCTGCTTTTACTGCAATCTAAACATATGTTAAGCTATAAAATATATTTTATTAGCAAAAAAATTAAACTGGCACTTGTACATACAGAAACAAATTGCATTTAGTCATTTTTTTGTCGGTATCATCAATTCCACTCGGTTTTTTTACTTGTGCGCTGCTTAACGAACGCATAAAGTTTGCATTTCCTTTTCGTTTTATTATCGGTGCAACGAAAAAAAAATGTTGGTGGGTATAGTATGTATAATTAACGGTACTTGAATTACCGGATATGATTTTTCATAATATTTACTTGAAATTTAACTTACAGCACATTAAAATAATTTAATTATAAACAATTATGTATGTATAAAGTTTTTTTTGCTTCTCCTTCTTTCTACATTTTATAAATGCAAGTTGATTGGATTGTAACTGGTCACGTAGTAGCTACTGTTATCCCATATCGAAAGCAACGAAAAGGAAATTGAGAAATTGTTTTTTATATATATTATATCTATATATACCTACACTTCGTCTTCTTTGCCATGCAACAAACAGCAGAAGCTGGACAGGCCAACAGCTTTGATCAAAAATCGACTCAAGCAAGATGAAGGAAGAAAAAAAACTTGTTGCTATAAAGTGAATTTGGGGAATAAAAATTCAAAGCAAAGCTACATTACGAAACGAAATTATAGCGCAACTTTTCTGTAATTATTACGCAATTTGAAATAATCGACATGAGCATCAAAATAAAAATTCAATGCATGCACATTATAATCTAATTTTAAATTTGTGTGAAGTAAACTAGTTTTCTGAATGCTCTGCAGATAATTCGATTGGGAATTTCAAATTTAGATTAGCAACACTCACCGAAAGTTAATCTTATAACAAATTAATTTTATTGACGGTAATTTAAATTAAAAAATGTTGTGTTGGGGAAAATTAATTAATCATGTTGCTTGCACAATATCGCCACGCCATGCCATGCTTTGATATATAGAACTGAAAAATCGCTGAATCAATTGCCGAAATAATTTGCTTTTATGGAAATGATGTTATAAAAGAAGTCATTTGTAAGAAAAACATTTAAACGCATATAATATACCGTTACGCCCAAGTTATTTAAAGAGTTATCTATTGCTCTTAGTTAACAACCGCACAATGTTATTTCCATGTTCGCATTTAGCTTTTAAAATTCTACGGAAGCTTATAGACGCGACTCTTGGGAAACCTATCAAATATGGCGAATGAAAACAAAACACAAAAATCGCTTCTCTCTATACTACACTATACTATACGTTTGTAATGTTAAATGCTGCAGCGAATTTTTTTGTTGCGTGGCGATTTTCTTTAAACTCGAATGTTTTTGTTCAGAAATAAGTAAAGTCCTTTTATTCTTACATATAAATCAATCTAAAGTGAATGTAGCGATGTATTTTAAATAGTTGAACGCACAACGGCATTAGTAGTTTCAAGAAATAATCGAACGAATGGAAAAATTCAAATAAATATTGCACGAACGTACGAAACGCAAACTATTGTTATATTGCATCGATTAACTCACCAATCAAATATTCTAAAAATAAAATAACTATTTGAAATGTAAATAATACAAGAAAAATGAATTAATATAAACAATTTCTTTAAAATGTAGCTAGATAAATTTTATATTTCGGCAAAAATTTCACGCCCCTTTAGATACTTGTTTACACTAGCTCTGTGAATGCGAAATGGGAAAGTCGTATTATCCTTTTTGAAATATTTATTCCAAATAGAGGATTTAAAAAAAATCCTACATATTTATATTTATCTTGATTCGCAAATTTCCCCTGCGTTTCATTACTCATATTAATCGCAATACATGCACGTTGATGCGCATTAACTAGCAAAAAATTTAAAAAAAACGAAATGACATTCAATGCGCATCATGCTTGTATCAAAAGACACTAAAATATAATATAAATTTACATATTTGCCTTAAATATTAGACAACTGCGTTACAGATATTGGTATATTAATGCGAATTATATAGTAGGAAGTTAAAAACATTAATGCGTGTGTTGAATGAATCGAAACAATATTCAATGCTGTCTATATGTGCAACAAAACACATCAAAATATAAATTTTTGCAACAGACGTTGTTAAAGTTGTAAATATATCGATAACTATTACAGATGAATTTAAATGGTGCAGTCTAAATACCTACTATGCATTTCACATGCACTTTGCAAAATGGGATTATCTGGGAAACTTTTTAACAATTATCTTCCGACTTTTCTTTAGTTTTTGGCATTTTCCATCAAAATATTTAAGAATTTTTAACAAAATTGTTGAAAAAAGAAGTAGAACGGGGTTCGTCTCAATTTTGGAGCAATGGTGATGAAATTCGATAAAAAATTTGATGGAAAATGCCGAAAGATAGAAAATGATGCAATAATTTCCAACCAAAATTTAATGTTTAAGAATCTCGATGGATATATTAAAGAGCATATAAATTATATTTTCTATGTATATATTTAAATAAAACGCACAATGAAGTTAAAATAGAATCATACAATCTTAATAAGTTTAAAGTGTATAGATATTTAGGCGTGCATAAACTATACATAAAATATAATATTTATTCCAGCAATGATTAAATACATAGACCGCATTTTGATACAGCTGAAATCTATGCTTTGCAAGATGTCAATTATCCTGTATAATGCAATTAGATCCCCTGTCCAATGCAGGTCGTTACAACAGGCATTAAAATTTGACGGGCGATGTTGCTTTTGTTGATAGTGTGCGGATGAGTATTTGTATTTACATAAAATTGTACTGACAACTTGACATACCACACATGGATTTTGGCAAATCCTCTTTATTCCGAACTCATCTGCCTGTCAAAAATATATTCAACTTTGCATCTCTATGACAAATCTGTCTGCTTTGCTTAAATTGTTTGTGCCGAAACACCTGTGCTCAATTGATAATTAACATTTATGTCATGATATGAAATGTTAAATATTAATTGTAATACAATTTTCAATAAAGAATTAAATTTCATTTGCGAAAAGCAATCGCAATTGTCATAAAATATAAATGTATTAAATATTTTATGATGATGGGGAATATGTTTACAAGTGTATGTACAACTGCTAACCTAAATCTTGATTATTCCTCTTACCTAATGCACTTTTGACATTATTGTCGTCATAAAACACCAACATAAAATTATAGTTTTTTTCTCTTGCTTGCTTCTTAGTGTGTTGTGCTGCCTTCACGTTCTTGAAGCCTCGCATCTCGCAGATATAATATTAAAAATTTCATTCCGCACTTCTTTCTACATAAAGATGCAAAAAGCTTTTGTTGTTGTCGTGCATACGCAATTTGTAAATTACGCAGACGGCTTTAATCTTCAACATTTAATCTTCATATATGTGACGCATTGATATAAAATTTTATGTATTGAGCTGTAAGAAAATATTTATTTATATATAAATGTGACAAGTTTTTTTCTCCACAACTGCCTGCCATAACGTACATTCAACATTCAACGCAATGCCATTGAAACGCTGCTGCGAACATTACTTTAGCACCGAAAATACAATTATTTAGCATCCATCGGATAGTTTTAATTAGTTTTATTGGAGTTACAAAATTGCCGATAGGCGACAAATTTTATTACCAATCAAATTACATAACATAAAACTAAAAGTAATAAAAATCGCCACTGGCAATCGTATGTAAATTATCCAACTGCAAGAATTTTTATTATATTAGCTGATAAAAGCGTACGTGGAGCGATAATTACTTCTGGTCATGATCATCACTCATTTCAATATTAATTGAGACTAACAAATTTGATACACTATAGTTATTTCCTAACAAGCAGCGAGGAGAAGATACGCATTCGTTACACTTGCTTGCTTCGGCAAGGTTGCAGAAATTTTGGCTAATTGACGCTATTTTTAGATGTTTTAGATCGAATTATTTAAATTTAATCGCAAACTAGCGACAAAATTTAAATTAAAATTGGAGTAAACAGTTAAAGCGATAGATAGATGAATTTCATTGATAAAACAATTAATTTTTTGTGTCGTAGTTTGAATACTTGATTAAATTGGATACTACAATAGATTGGGTCAAGTCGGAAATTGGAAATTGAAATAGAAACATGCATGCATGTTTACCAATATGAAATTTTTTTTTTTACTTTTTGTGTAGCGTCACCCTAATTTAGACTGAGTTCCATTACACGCATTGATTATCGATGTAACTAATTGATGCTGTTTTTGGAGACTTGAAAAAATTCAGAAGAAGCATCAAATTATTTAAATTTAAGCAAAACGGGCGACAAAATCGAATAAAATTAAAATTGGATTTAACAGTTAAGAGCGATGGATGAATTTCATTGATAAAACAATTAATTTTTTGTCGTATAGTTTGAATACTTGATTAAATAGGACGCAATAAATTCTGTCAAATAGGATTGTTTCTGAATATTTATATTGCCAAATTGAAAATTGAGTAGCGTCACCCTAATTAAAACTGAGTTCCATTGTACGCATTGCATGCATTGATTACCGATGCAACTAATTGATGCCATTTTTAGAGACTGGAAAAAATTTAGAAGCAGCATTAAATTATTTAAATTTAAGCAAAACGGTAATATTTAAATTGGAGTTAACACTTAAGAGTTCTATATGAAATTCATTGATAAAACAATTAATTTTATGTCGTAGTTTCAATACTTGATTATATAGGACACAATAGATTTTGCCAAGTCGTAGTATTTTCGGAATATTTATACAGCATGTTTATCAATATGGAATATAATTTTTCTTATCTATTTCTAGAGTAGCGTCACCTTAATTAAGCCTGAGTTTCATTGCACGCATTACACGCATTGATTACCGATGCAACCAATTGATACTATTTTCAAGAAAATTCAGAGGCAGCGTCAAATGAATTAAATTTAAGCAAAACGGGCGACAAAATCGAATAAAATTAAAATTGGAGTTAACAGTTAAGAGCGCGCTAGATGAAATTCATTGATAAAACAATTAATTACATGCATGACCAGCGCACATATAGTATATGTAGGTATACAAAGTAAAAAAATGAAACTTATAATAAATACTGTAATAACCATAAATAAATATTATGGCTTAATTAAGGTTTTAATACTTGCAAAATTAATATATTTCATTTAATCATTAACGCTATTAAAAACGCCTTGACATTCTTCACAAAATATTGAACTTTAATAAATTAAATACATTATATTCACGAATTAAATAAGAAGATACGTAAATATAACCGTATTTCATTAATTAAGACACTAATTAGGAAAGAAAAGCGACGCGCTGTACAATCACACAAAAGTTGAATGAAAAGATATGATGTTGAGTTAATAAGAAAAAAACATTTTTTTTATATTTAACGGTTTATTTGTCGGCATATAAATACATATATGCTATATTCCAACATCGCTGATTCTAATTCATTTGTTTATAAAAAATATATATATCATTTCGACAAAAGAATCTCAATTTAACACTTTAACTTCGCTAATTTGGCTAATTTAAAGTGTGTTTGATTAGACGCACACTGCCTCCACGTCTCAATTTTTTCCTTTCGCTATGAGAACCTTAAAAAATATAATTAAATAACATAATTAAATAATATAAAAATCTGTAACGGTACAAATAAGGAATTTATCTTTTGAATTCTTTTATTTATCACGTAAAAAACTTTGTCTCATTACAAAGAAGTTCAATTTAACAGATAAAATAGCATTAAATGACATATTATATAAAATATTAATTTTTATTAATAACGGTTGACATGCAAATTTTCTTAGCCTGATGCTGATGGTGATGATGAATGTAGAAAAAAAATGAAATCAATTCAATTCACGTCAATAATCGATATAGCCAATTCAATATGGTTGGTGATAGAATGTGTTTATTAATTAAAAATTACTGTACTAACCGAAATTACACATTATATCGTTCATATGTGCGAAAATTAACAACAACACACGGGGCATCATCGAGACTGATGATTGCCGTACTTACATTCATTTCCACCGTATACGCATATACATATATTTTTTTGCTCTTCGCAGCAACACAGCAGCAGCAACAACGACAAACAACAAACGGACGCAAAAAAGAAAATTTTCCAAGGACGTTTAATTGCATCTAGAATTGTACAAACAAATTATTTTATTTATTATTGGGCTGTTAAAGTTGTACGTACTTTAATTAATTTTTTTTCCGTGTATGTGCGTCGTGTTCTGTCAAGTTGTTACATTAATTGGACGCATCCCGTGAAAAGTACTTTTTTTATTTATTATGTAATAATCGCCACGAGTGCATATGATAATGATAATAATAAAAATATGTGTGATTTAATTTTAATGAAAGTATTTGAAATTTCGCAGCCATATCAAAAGTTTTAATTTAATTAGGTATTTTATTTTAAAGAAAATAAACATCTCATACCATTTATGGGTTTTTATTAATTAAAAGTCAATAAAGCTTAAATGGTCAATTCACTTTGCCAAGTATTATTAATATTATTTATGTTAGATGAGAATTCAATAAATAATTAGCACTAAAATTCGATTAACAATGTTGCGCATTACACTATATGGACTTCCATTGACATCGCTGTTAATATTAATTGTCTCTGTTTAAATAGAATATCTATGATTAGTATTTATGTTCTACGAATTGGCCTGTAAATATTACGTCTATAAAATGTATCTTGTCTTCAGATAGACACAAACACTGTCCGAACTAAGTGTCTTATTGACTCAATATTTGCCAAAGAAAACTTGAAAAAGTCTTCAACCATCTACATTTTTATTAAATATGCGTGTGCAATAAAAACTCAGTGTGCAGCAGTGCAATAAATTGTACTATTTTTATAATGAAAGTGTAATGTAGAATTTTAATATTAGCGATTCTGATCATGCTCTTTAATATATAATTTATTATTATATGTTTATTTATAGTAGCAATGGAAGGGTTTGAATTAAAAAGGAGATAGATCAAATTTTAGGTTTTGTGATACATACTATCTTTCAGTAAAACACTGTTTTTGCATGGTGCAAGAATTATGAAATTATGCGTATAAGCTCTTGCTAAAACTTAAAAATTTCAGATAGTGTGCCATTACTACTGTATTATCCCAAACGATTAAGTTTAAACCATGGAGGATGCGTTAAAACAGTTCATACTTTACAATTAAATATTAAATAGGTAGATGTATAAAATTAACTTTTTCATATTAATACATTTTTAACTTCTAGACCAGTGTTTCTCAATCTTTTTACGATCGCGGCACATTTTTTAAAGTACAAAATTTTGCGGCACACATGCTAAATTTTTATGAAAAAATAAGAAAAACAGATTAATTTTAACAATCTTTTTATTTAGACATAATCATTTCAATGGGAAATATGTGATTGTCGATGCTTTGTCTTATTTCAGCTCTTATTTCAGATAATAAAACTCGTAATTTATCTTCAATATTTCCTAATCTTGATCGTTTTTTATCTTTAATATTGCTTAAAACTGAAAAACCCAATTCGCATAAATATGATGTCGAGATT
>JARJDW010022713.1:0-24196 GCA_030264715.1 Adinopsis sp. GC000173 | reverse complement strand
TAAGCATAAATATAGTGAAAACGCTTATAAAACTATTTATATTAACTTATTATTTTGTCAATAATGTAATAATAGTATTAATAAAAATCATAATAATTAAATTCTTTACGAAATATATATTAAATATAGAATAAATTAAATAACTAATTCATCCAATTCTTTCAACTAATATTCAATATGTAGACGTTAATATACAGTAAAGTGCAACGAAAAGTTAACGATTTTGGTGTAAAATTGTCCTTAAAAAGTGGTCCTTATTCACAAAAATACTTACACCTGTGAAATAAATTTATAGCCTTAGTTATTTCATCCTCACTGTTTGGTAAATTTCTTGAATATAATAAAAAAATAAGACAATAAAGCCAATAATTTTTTTAATCGTTTACTTTTAATTGCTAATGACTGTACATTTCGGCTAATAGTCATTATCACAATGGGCAAGAATTAAAATCAAATGTGCCCAAACATAGGTTTAATTTAAAACGTTCTTTTGGCAAAAAATGTTAAAAATTATACATATCTTCTCTAAAGATTTGCTACTAAATTTTCTATAGTCATTTGAAATTAAAAAAGCCCAAGAAATAAAAACTTGATCTTTGTGATTATAAATTATTGCACATTTATATACAATATATGTTTTTGCAGTGTGAACCAAATTATAAATTTTCAGTGTACCTTATTTTATTAATACCATCAGTTGAGTACAGCATTAAATTCTACACATTTATTAATTTATCACTTAAAATTATACGAAAATATTACCCCCAATTACACTTTTCAATGCACATCAATTAATAATTAGTCCAATTTTATAAATTAATAAGCTTAGATAATGTAATATAGTATTAATAAAAATTATACCATATCGAATTTAGTATTAATATATGAACTAGTTGATAATAATGTAACTTCATTACGAATAACAAACTATAATTTATAATTCATGTAAATCTAAGTAATTGTTGTCTGTCTACACATTACCTACACTTATATAAATGCCTACTCATTTAACAATAGTTCTACATGTGCAATTTTCTAATACCTACATATGTGATAATAACATTAAATATTTATTTATCAACTATATATAATTTTGCAATATTTCATCCTCTATATGTATATAGAAATGTAGAGGTATACGTATACTCGTTCCAGTCGTTTAATTCAATTTATACTTAAATCATTTAAATTGCATAGCGATACAATAAAATCGGTCAAAAGTTAAATTGCATGACAGGAAAAACACCAAACGACAATGCAAAAATTGCAATTCAAAGCAGTTTATTTGAAAATGTCAGTAAAAACACGTCTTGTTTTATTCCTGTTTATTTCCATCATCACTTTATCAACGTTTTGTGATTGCTTGGATACTGAAGGTAAGTAATAGATTATTATTAATACCATTATCTAATTATTATTTAGTCGGTAGTGTGAAAAAGGATAAAAAATTGCGCAAGAAGAAGGGAAAATACTATGGACCAATGGTGCTAGCAGCGATTCTAATCAAAGCGATACTATTTCCGCTGGCATTTAAAGCGATGGCTTTAATGTCCGCAATTTCGGTGATCCTAAGTACGCTAAGCCTAATCGTCGCCTCAATCGTTGGATATTCAAAGGTAGCAGTGAAGCCACACGAAACCGATCTGAAGGTCTGGTACTATCCGCATGAGCTGCGAAAGACTGACGTGGAAGCGAAAACCGGTGAAGTAAAATTTGTTAACGATCCACGAAATAATTATTTATTTAATAAATATTAGCAAAAGAAGAAATTTTAGCTAAAGTATTTAGTTCATCGTGTCAGTTTTATTTGTTATCACCGAAATAGGAATTAAGGTTGTATAAATATTTCCAAAACGAATTTTTATTTTCAAATAAAAGCAAAAAAATGTTATGTTTACTCGACAATGATGATTCGTTTTAAGTGAAAAAATCTCTAACTGTACGGATAAAAAACAAGAAATAATTTTTGTGTTAAGTATGTAGGTCATTCTGATAAACTTTAGGAACTATTTTGTTAAACAATGTACCACACCTTTTATAAAATTTTAATAAACAATTGCTGCATATTTAATTAATTCCTTAATTTTTTTTATATAGAAACACATTTTCATAAAGTACTGTTAGAATATATCTGCAAAACATCGCGCGGCATCTAAAACAACCAGTAATAAATTTTTGAGGTGTTAATTGTTGAAAAAAGAGAAATTGTCTAAGACGCCGACGACTGATATCATCCATCCAATGAGCATTGCCAACTCATAATCTTCCGGGCCACAATGTAAATAATCTGGATTGTCAACTCTTTCGGTCTTCGAGTAGGTCACCGAGGATCGTCTATGTTAATGATATGAGCAAACAACAGAAAAAAATCTTGTCGACTCCCTTCATTGTTAGTGACGCTTTTTATGTAAAGTAGGGGCTGTGGTTTTAGTATAAATATTTTGAATATTTTGGTCCAAGTCAGTTCTCAAATTTTACTTGTGAGTTAACCATCAGTGCTAACGCATCATCAATTATCGGATTACAATCTGTTGTGTGTGGGTGCCGGTAAAATAATATAAGATACAATACAATGGCCAAGCTTATTGGAATTCTTACTGTGATTTATCTCTACGCAGCATGCATTTATGCCGTACGTAATTTTTATATTACATATATTAAATTTCTTTTTTCCTTAATATATGATTGAGTTTATGAGTTTGTAATTATCACTTATTTGCCTTACTTACTTATGATGTATTAATTGTAACACCCGTGAAAGTACTTTTTTCCTCTAATCTAGATGTGTGCATCAGCTAATCTAAAAAGTAAATATGTTTTATTGGTTTTGTAGGTGCCTTTAGAAAATGAAATCAACGAAGTACCGAATGAGGTGAGTTTCCTCAATAATTATTGTATATTTTATAAATATATGCGTAAATTATGTGCTTTTAATCATAGAATACTTGTAAATGGATATTAAAATAATGTATTTTTCTGGCATTTTTAATCCGATATTTACTGACTATTAACAAATGTAACGAAAAATATATTAAATATCCAAATTTTAAGTATTAATTACTTACTGATGCATAATAATGCAGATAATAAATATTAAAATATTGTGTTTTTCTATCATTTTTAGTACAATATCTGCTGTCTACTAAAAAAAAGTATAGAAACATATTTGTTATCACATTTTATATCAAAATGTTGAAGTATTAATTAATTACTTAATGATGGATAATAATGTCGATAAAATACATTAAAATAATGTGTTTTTCAATCATTTTTAGTCCAATATTTACTATCTACTAAGTATAGTATAGAAAAATATTGTTTTCAAACTCTTACGAATTAATTACTTACTGACGCATAATCATGCAGATAATAAACATTAAACTATGATACTTTTCTATTATTTTTAGTACGATATCTACTAATAAAAATATAGAAAAACTTGTTGTTATATTTATTATCTAATTTTTAACTACCAATTACTTACTGAAGCATAATAATGCAGATAATAAATATTAAAATATTGAGTTTTTCTACAATTTTTAATACTATATCTTCAATCTATTAATAAAAGTATAGAAAAATATATTTTTGTTACATGAAATATCTAAATTTTGAAGCTTTAATAAATAATTAAATGTGTTTTTCTGCAATTTTTATCTAAAAGTAAAAAAATATGTCTAATATGCAAATTTTTAAGTATTATTTAAGATTCATTCTAATAATTATTTATTAATCAATAAATATATAAATCAATTAATATACTATATACTAAAAAAGATGTAGACAAATATTTCTTGTCACATATAATATCTAAATTTTTAAGCATTAATGCATAATAGTGCAGATAATGAAAATTAAATGCAATCTATTCTCCTTCAATTTTAGTATAATATCTAAAAGTAGAAAAACATGAAAAATATCCAAATGTTTAAGTATTTACTAATTAGTATTCATTCCAATGCTTTTTAGTATGTTTGACTATCATTTATAATAATGTTTACCATCATATCCATAATTTATAGATACTTCTAAAAGGAATTTCGAAATGCGCGGAGGCTGGTGGTTTAACAGGCATTGTTAATTGTGCAGCGGTGCGCACCTTAAAATCGCTGCAGCTCGCAACCAAAAAACCCGTCATTGAAATCATTCCTGGAATTACTTTAAATAGGTATGACACTACATATATCTGTAACAATATTATTATTTTTATAATCAATTATTTCATTGCAGTGAGAATCCGGATGCTCAACGCTCCGCAAAGGAATTGAAAGAAAATGAGCTCCCAGTCGATCCTCAAGAGCGCGCTGAAAGATTATACGATTTATTATTAGATAACACGTCGAAAATGATCTCCGGTCGCACATTGAAAGTTAAACTGCCCGAAGATGTATCCGACAGCATGTCGCGCGCTCTCGATGAAGGTAAAAGTAAGTGCTACCCGTCTATCTATAATTGTACGAATCATTATTAATTTATACCAAAAATTTAAGGACGTAAGAGGAGGAAGGGTGGCATGTTCCCACAATTCATGCTTGGAATTGGCGCTAAGATGCTCGGTATTGTACCAGCCGCCATCGCCGGTCTTGGATTGTTAGCCACCAAAGCGTTGATTGTCGCCAAGCTAGCACTTGTACTTAGCGTGATCGTCTTCTTCCAATACTTTGGCGGACGGGTTAGTATATAGTAAAATATAAAATAATGCATCAATCGAACGCATTATCAGTGCATTAATCGCTTGACATGGCATATATTTTCAGGGCATGTTTCCATTTAAATTGCCATTAAACATAAATAACGATATCAGTATAAATCTGAACTTTCCATTATCACTGTATAAGACATTGTTTTAATCAGCATGTATTTTTAGGTACTTGAATTTTCCAATATCGGTGTTTGTCCATTTAATACACAATCACATCATTGCCTAATAAATTCGCTCGCAAATATTTTCATTCATCACTAGCTTTGTATCAACAGGACAATTCTGACTGATCATTAGTCAGTATGGAAATCAGTGAAAATCGTTTCATCATGCGAACTGACGCGTCAATTAGTTGTATTAAGATATTTCTGACTAATTATCAACTAGTAGACTGACGATCATTGTCTGACAACTCCTCAGAAATCAGTCAAATTTATCTTGTTGATACAAAACTAATATCTGAGATATTCCAAACAATGATTTTTATCCAAACGGTTTGTTCATTTGCAGGGTGGTTCGATTTTGGGTAGTTTGGGTGGACACGGTGGCGGTGGATACGGACATGGTACCGGCTATGGCGCATCATATGGTGGTGGTGGATCGTACGGTTCATACAGCCCGCCAACATGGACCACAAACAGCATAGGTGGCGGTAACTATCCGTACGCCCGTTCCATAGATGTCGCCGACGAAGCAAACTCTGCACAAGAGTTGGCCTACTCACGCTCGAAGAAGGAATAAGAAGTTTTGTTGAAAATTGTAGTGTGTCCTGTATCCGTTAGATGACGCTTGTTTCTATTTATATTAATTTATTTAAATTATTTAATTTATTCAACAATGTTTTTTTGTGCGCATTTACAATAAACTGTTTTATTTTCATAAATTATTTATTTCACTTAGACTTTTCTTTTAATTTGCAATTACGGACACTCTTTCATGTATGCATTTTTTAATTTTTAGCACGTTTTGGCATAGAATTTGCGGCGCAAAAATACGTGAAACGCATAATTGGTCGCACCTTACAAGGTATTAAAACCCTCCGAAATGCATGCGATTAAGTTAATCGTTTTTCGTAGAACAATGACGACGAAAGTGTTTTTAATTTTAGGATTAATTGCGATGGCAAACGCTACCAATTTGCTAAGTGAGATATTTGGTAAATGTGATGGAAGTGTGCAGTGCGCCGAGCATAATTTCATAAATCAAGTCGACGAACTGGATAAGGAAGATGAAATCAATTTGGGCGCATATTTGTCGTTGAAGAAGTCGAATGATAAATTGAGTGGAAGCAAGTCGCATGAATTAATTGACAGACTGTCTGAATTCATAAGCAATCGCAAATTAAATGTTAAATTTCCTACCACGGGCAGGATGCTAATGACAGGTAAATTTGATCTAGAATATTTTTTTAGGTATTACCCAGTAAAAAATTGCAATTATAAAAATGTTTCATCACAGCATAGCGGGTTTATTTTTTTTACTTATTTGAAAAGTGCCTAAAGCGCTTCAAGTAACAAATTTATTATTAAATTAAATTCGTTACCTTTCACTTAAAATAATTAAACATCGTTGATTATTATTAATTTTGTAAACAGCCTGACAAGTTTTGCATAAAAATGTCATAATCGAATTCATAAATTATGTTAACGGTTTCATGTTTAATAATTATTTAACTAACCAACAACAAACAACAAATAGTTTTTTATGATTAACATTTACAAAACAATAATCGTATATTAGATGCAATTAGTGTTATAGGTGTTCGCGCTACATTCCTTAATCAATTAATAAAATCATCAACATTCATTATTATAGATGCAATGCATTCTCAATATGAAACGTTCTAAATACCGCAATACGAAATACAAATTGATATAATCTAGATATTGCGGCCAATGTTATTGATACAATTTTTTGTTGTATCTCATCTAATTCTACTGCTTCCTTCCACCATTCAGCAGTTTTTTTACTCCAAAGCATTGTCACACCTTTTTGATGAATCTAGGTCACTTATAAATGTAATTTAAATCATTAGATTAATTCCTTTACATTAATCTACTAAGGCCGTACTCTAAACGGTGTTTTCTAGTTGTTTGGGTGGCCCTAAAGCGTAATATTAATAACTGCTACGTGAATTTCTTCTGCTCACATACAACTAAAAATTTGGTTTATTTTTATAGTAATATTGAATGAGATCGCTTTGAAAATGATGTGTACTTTGCAAGTCAAGTTTAGGAAGTCAAATAAATGTTTAATAAGTTTGATTCGCTTTAATAGTGAATCGACCTTTCTATTAACGTACCCCTTCTGCACATCAGGTGAAATGGATGTTGTCCTTGATTAAGGCCATGGACAAGCGGAAGTAAACCAACAGTAGGTTAGTAAGTTAATAAGTAATAACTTAAAAAGGAACCTTTAAACTTATCTCCAAAAAATTATATAAAATTGAAAAAAATTAATAGGTATTTATATCCGGAGGCGTTCGTTGCATGCTTCACCGACGCTTGATGATAACAGAATACAATTCAACGACCTTATAATAGTGAATATTTCTAAGTAATTTTTAGTGCCCAATTTCCTTAATAGGAAATCTATGTTTCTTAAAGCTTAAATATTTCATATCTTTGCAATTTACTTCCGATTTTTCTTTCATCTTTGACTTCTTCATCAGTATTGATTAAAAATTAAAATGAATTGAACTAAATAATGATAAAGGTCGAAACAAAACTAAGAAAAATGCTAAAAACCCAAAAAAAATTACAAAACAATCGTAAATCTTTTAATCGCAAACAATCCCTTTCGAAATTTACTGTGTAACAGACGACTTGCGGTAACTAAAACTGTAAGTTGCTCCCTAAATGTTTGTACAATATAACCTTTACATTTTATATCCGAAAAATTATATAAAATTAAAAGAAATAATAGATCTATGTATCCAAAGGCGTCGTATGGTTCATCGGCGTTTGATAACAAAATACACTTCAAAAACTTTATAATAATAAATATTTTTAGTAATTTTTAGCGTCCAATTCTCTTTATAGTATCTCTACATATATAATTATTTGTTAAATTTTTCTTTGTGCGTATAATTTTGAAATTTTCCATCAACTTATTTATAAATATTGATCGAAAATGGGAAAGAATTGCATTTTTCATATTTTTTAAAAATTATCATAAAATAATAACATCTTTTGATGGAAATGCTGAAATCCAAAGAAATATCATAAAGAAAACTTTTCGTCGCAATAAATATACACAAAATTTAGCTACTGTAAATTGTTCACTAAAAATTACTAAAAAAATCTGATAAGCTGTTTGAATTGTTTAAAAGGAAAACAAATAGATATTATTTTTTTGCTAAAATATCTACTATTGATTTATAAACGGATATCATTGCAAGTTATTTTCCAATTTGATATGGAATGCAACCATAGTTGTAGTCAAGCTAGTTGGTTATTTACATCCGATTTATTTGCTTCAGTTTTTTTGTGCGCTCCCACAGTTCTTAAATAGATAGTTAACTATATACACCAACATAATTTAATCAAATATATGTCCGCACAAACCACATATTTATTTTTCACATGCGCGTATTTGAAAATATATCGCATCAGAAGCGGCGTGCTCTAAATATTTTATTAATCAATGATTTCCTTCAAATACGATAACAGGAAAATTAATACAGCAATAAATATTTACATTGGTGATTTTACTTCGAAGACATATATTTGTTACATATTTAATAATTAAATAATTGCTTTACATTAATAAATAACTACCGCAATTATAAATAAATTAGTTTGTATGAATCTGTTTTTATGGAAATATACTGCTCAACATACGAATATTTTGAGATACGAGCTACAACTCAAACTAGGGAAAAGTGGGGAAACACCGCACCCCTAAGAATAATTGGTAATTATTCTTAAATAACAAATAACGAATAAATTGCTACTAATTTATATAAAAGAGCAATTAATATACTGTCAAAACAAATATAAAAAAATCCGAATTAATGTAATTCAGTTTAAAAAATCAAAAACGCGCAAAAATCATGAAAGGGTAATGGCAAAATAGGTAAAATGCTACATATTATGAACTTGTCGTTAAATATTTTTTATTATCAAGGATATCCTGTAAACTGTATTCCGTATGGACTATCCTGAACATAATTTACATCTAAACCATTATTCTTTGCCTTTTCCAAATTCATATCAAATTAAGCTAGAAACATTATTACCCCGTTGTACAAATTTTATTTCAAATAGATGTGAAGGGCGATCTAGTGCAAACTATACCTTAAAATATTTAGCAACGCACAGCAGAATGTCTCATTGTATGTATATTATTAGACCCAGAAATAATTATTATATATAGAAATAATTTTAAAAATTAAACGCATTTCGCATCTCAAGGTAAAACTGCATATCCTATTTTGTCACAATACAAAACTGTTTACAAACACTTTCTAGACACCAAAAAGCTCCAAATAACTATTATTAAAAATAATTTTGCCCAACATTAATTTGGTTAAAATAGCGCAAAGCCAAATATGAACAATATATAAATGAGAAAGAAATTTTTACACCGAACTAATTAGTGAATTGGATTGAAATGTGAGTTGTAGACTTGACTTTCAAACGATTGCCTGCCTGCCAAGAAGAAAACAACAACAATAAAAAATATGTAGATAGTAGATGTTTGTAGGAAAATTGTTGTAGAAGTGTAGAAAGGCAAATGACAAACAAAAATCTATTGCACTCTTCATGCTCCATTTAGACTGATCCTTAAAGTTCTCGCTTTTATTATTAATTTTTAAGATTCGGTCTTCAATTTAATAAATAAATGACGCATGAATTTATAAAACCACAAACGAGAAGCTGATTGTCCAAAAAAATGCCAAATTAAGCTTTTAGTTAATTTATTATTTAGTTCTAAATGATTATTAAAAAAACGGAAATTGCGCCAGTAAAAGTAAATGAATTAAAGCTGAAATTATGAAATTTATAAAATTAGAACAATTGTTTGCGATTATAACTATTATTGCGTTCACAGTAATTTTTATATAGAATTAAAAATATTAGGTAGCTACAATTTCTACCGTTTTTATCTGCCAATTTCTAATAATAATTTCTGAAAGTTAATTTCTTATTTAGCGAAAACGCACAGATACGAGTATTTATTATACGTAGACACACAACGAATTGCGTGTAAGAAACACATCCTATATAACAAATAAATTTCCTTTTTTCATTTTAATTCCACGGCGATTAAATAATTTAAATAAAATATTTAATGAAAACAAAATTATAAGTTGTGAAGACAAAATAAATGCAAAAAAATACAAACATTATTCTGACATTAAGGTAGAAAGCGAATGTATCTAAGTACACAGACATGATTATATTTTAAATTTTTGGATATCATTAAAATATTTTTATCCATTTGCACAGTATATACTTAAAATGTAGTGAAGCAATTCTATTGTATTTCGTTGAAATGGTAACAATTTCTAGTAATTGACACTTTTTTTAATTAACAGTTGGTGTGTCGGCGTAAGTAAGAAAACAACAATACTTTTGACATGAATTACGAATGTGAAATGTCTTATTATCAGGCTCAAATAGCTGGTAATTCATAGTATTTTGAATAATTGCTGAACAGCGACACATAATAATCACAAATTTTAATTTGATGCTATAAAATTACTTGTTGCAAATGATAACATATACGAGTACAGCCCGTTTTATTCAGCAGTATGTATAAGAATTATAAGTTGTACATTTTTAGTGATTTTCTTTTTTGATTTTTGGCAGTTTCTATCAAAGTACATAAAGATTTTGGTTTAAATTGTTTAAAAATAACCAAGAATGCATTTGCTCTCGATTTTTAGTCAATAATGATGAAATTTTATATATAATTTGATGGAAAATGCCAAAAATCAAACAAAATGCAATTCTTTTCGGTTTTTAATCAATAATGATGAACTTTTATATATAATTTGATAAAGAATGCCAAAAATTAAAGAAAAACAAAAAAGAAAATTGTCAAAAAAATTCTCCTAAACGCAAAGAAAAAATCTCATCCAAAATTTAATGTTTAAGAATCTCGTGAGAAACACTAAAAAAGTATAGGTTGCATTTCCTATACAGTATATACAATGTTGCTTAAATATTGACTATCATCTGGATGTAATTGTTTAAATATTCCTAATAGAAATCTAATTATAATATAATTATATTGGCAAATTAAATTTGCACTACTTAATGATAATTTAACGAGCAATAAAAATTGCTTGAAATAATAATAGAGTTTAACGAAAAAGCCGTCGTCAATTAATAATATTGTTATAAATAATCTATTTGCTCATTATTACCTATTATAAAGCACGTCGTGACCGATATTTAGGCAAAAAGTTGAGCACTTTCGGACGTATCATTTAGGTATAATTTATTGCTTGCTGATACTTTCAAATAGTGGGTAATTTAAAATACATAGTTTGCTTTTTGATTGCCTATCGCAAAATTTTATCGTGTAAATAAGCCATAAATATAAAGTTGCTAGATCACACTCGGCAAAATTAATTATATAGAAAGAAGTACACGTTGTGAGATTTAATTAAAAATGCAACAAAGTGCGCGCGTGTTCATTATGAAAGTTGCAACTTTTCAACACTTTTATAGCTGGTTTAATTGTTTAATTAAGATTCTACTCTATGGAGACTAATTAATTCGTTATTGTTATAATAATAAATTTATATAGGTAATGGATTTATAGAATATAACATAGTTTGATTAATATTGTAATAAATTTACATTCCAATATAATCTGGCATCAGCAATTATTTAAACATTTGTTACTTGCAATGTTTGATTGTTAATATTAATTCTCAAACACACTCGATGACTATAATCTGCCACATTCTTAACAACGCAACAATTTCAACTCTCTCATTTTCCCATTATCCAAACGATGATTGAAAAAGTGAATGATAAAAATTATTATGGTTTGAAATGTTTATATAATTTCGTGCACAATCAGTAAAAATTAGAATCATCTCACTCATGAGGAAAATGGGAATTTAAATCGTTACTTTCTTTCTTTCCCTAAAAACGGACTTTTACGTGCCGACCACAATTAGTTTTAATTGCACATTTTTATTGAATCATAACTGGGTCAAAATTGTATATTTATATTATTCTATATATTCTTCTATAGTAATCGTAAATTTGAGAAGAAGAAAAATTTTCTATAAGCAGAAAGAAAATTGATTCACATGCAATATATTTCGCGCTTTAGAATGCATTCAGGTCGATTGATGATTATTAAAGAAAGTGTAGATAATAATCACCAGCAAACGTGTTTAATTATTGCCATTTGACCAGTATTTATTTTAGTGTATATAGATTTGAACATAAAATGAAAACGAAATGTAAAGTGATTCACTCGGGACTGACGGTTTTTAATCGTCTATATCTCGGGAATGCGTAACCATAAAAACACGAGATAGGGCTCAAAGTTTTCCTCATTTAATGCAGAATTGGTAGCATGCGACAATGGGAGGCAGAGGTGTACCAATTACTCGAGAATGAAAACCGCGCAGCATACGTCAATTTTCTGATCGTGTAAGGGTGACACATCCAAAGAAACAGGGATTCTCTGTGGCATATATGAGGCTATTCTGCGCGTTCAAGTAACCGGAAAGATGAAACAATGCTTCATCGGTAAACCAAGTAATGTACCAAGTATCGCATTGATTGCGACAAATTGTAGGAATCATTCACAGTAGCGTACCGTTTTTGCAAATCAGGCGAACTCTTGAACTCACCTCTTGAATAGTCATGACGCGGTATGGCTGTTGAATTGCCCTGCTCTAGCCTGCCATTAGTGACTTTAACTGAAGTTTACATCAATCGTATAATTCGAATGGTAGCCAAAAAGACAGACAACAAATAAAGAATGATATTAAAGCGTGATAAGATGTTTAAAATTGCAAATTCTCCAAAAAATAGCAAATTTGTAGAGTGAAAATGCATGGATTCTACACCATGATAAGGCATTCTCTCATAAATCGCTCATTTTAACCGAATGTCTGGTTAAATAAGTATAGAGCGATCGCATTCGTCAGATATGACACCGACTGACATAGAATTCGTCGTTCATGTAACTATATTATTTCAGAAAGAGCTTAGTTTGAAGGCGATATCATCCATTTCAATGAAATATAAATATTGTGTAGTTTATCGAACAATTCCCGATATTTATTTGAAAGAATGTATATTATTCTATACTCTATAGTAATCGTAAATTTGAGAAGCAAACTTTTCTATAAGCAGAAAGAAAATTGATTTACATGCAATACATTGCGCGCTTTAGAATGCATCCAGGTCGATTGATGATTATTAAAGAAAGTGTAGCAAATAATCATTAGCAATATTATTTAATTATTGCCATTTTGACCAATATTTTAAGATTTGAACATAAAATGAAAACGAAATGTTGTGATATAATCGTCAGTAGTAATAGTTATCAACATGTGCATAGAAAATCATAAAGTCTAGGTCATATCGATGCTTTAAACCGGTTGAATAAATAGCGATGAAGAGGTGAAAAACACTTTCTATACACTTACTACTTAAAACAATACCAATAAAATACGTCATAAAGCTGCTTTTTTCACTTATATTGTACCTGATATATTATCGCAGATGAAAGGAAAAATTACATTATTGTTCAAGTTCTTTTCTAAGCCAGACGGCTTGTTATTTTTTGCAAAGCATGAACGAGTTTCAATCATAGTACAATCGATTGATCAAATTACATTTTATTAATATGTTATTACAACTAATTGTAGTATTACCAGGAGTACTTAATTTAGATTATCGCTAACTGTACTCAACAATTATTTTTTTATCTTGTTGCTGCTAATTTGAAAAAAACTATATTACGTTTATAGGTAATTAAAGATTATGAAGCGATTGGAGAAGAATTTTATTACTACTCGTGGGTCTTTTGTTCCAATTCCGTTTCTACGAATGTTACAATCGTAAATAAATTGTATGCATTTTCTGATTCATTTCTATTTACAGTAAATTTAATGATGGCTGCACGTAAAGTTGATATTTCAATCAGCTGGACTTTTTGTCTTCCACTATACTCTAGCTAGGTAAACGTACTAAAGTTAACTCTTGCGCATTGTTTTGTGAATAATTGGCATTTTGTTTTTAATCAGAACGATAAAAATTGAAGATAAAATCAATTAATCAGCAAAGAAGTGGTTAAAATATTAATTCACTTTTCATGAGCATGACTAATTATATACAATATGGTTACATGCTGCGCATTTAATTTATTATTTCAGAGCGCAATTAAAAAATGTGTGTTTTGATATATTTTGCTCCGCGGTGAATTATGTTGTAATAGGAGATTTGCTTATTGATGCTTAAAATTATGATTTTTTAACACAACAACTAACGGTTGGAGAGAAAGAATGGAAAGAATTATTCAAACCAGTAGCAGAATCCTCTCTTCTTATACTTTTTGCCCGCTTTAATTTCACAGATTTAATTTTCTAAAAGGGGTCAATTCTATAAAACTGTGACTTTGAGTTAATCTACCATGTAAGTTCAAAGCAAAAACAAACAAAGCCAAGCATAAAATCACACCTAATTTTAATACAATCCATTTCGAATTGTCAATCACAGAATTTCATTCTTGCAAAAAAAAGTAATTTAAAAGAAGTCATCAATAAAACAAACAACTTAATTCGATTTAATTAAAGCAGATTTAAAACAAATCTATCTCGAATTGTTAATTGTTACTATAAAAACAAACAAAAAGCCATCCATAAAATAAACAATTTGAGTTAATTTAAGCATCTTTGAAATATAGCACTATAAAAATTGTTTAAATTATTATAAACCAGCAAATAAATCACGAAATCTTACCTACTTTTAATCCATGCATCAGAAATAGTAGAAGCCATTCATAAAACAAACAATTGAAATTAATTTAAACGTCTTTGAAATGTAGCACTATAAAAATTGTTTAAATTTTTATAAATTAGCACATAAATCTTGAAAACAGATCTAATTTTAATCAATTCCATTTCGAAACGCAGTTTAAAGTAAATTTGAGTAAATTAAAGTATCTGTAACACCTTAAATATTATTTAAATTTTCATGCAATTCATTCTGACATCTCAACATTAGATAGATTAGAAAAAATAAAGCAGAGGCTAACAAACAAATTAATTTGAGTTAATTAAAACATCTCTGAAATGTAACACATTAAAAAATTATTTAAATTTTTACAAAACTAGCACATAATTTAAATCATTATCTATTTATTTAGAGCAAACTTTACTCAAATTTGAGGCTTCTTAATTAGCTCAAATTAAGCATCCTCGAACCAATGTGAATATCAATTTTATAACTTTGCTGTAGTTTAATATTAAAAATTAAATCAGTGGCGTGAGTACAGTTATTGCAAATCAACCCATTGAATCAAGGACAGTATAAAAATCAATTTTGAAAAAATTCGATGACATTTTTTAGTTCAATTCCTACAAAAAGTGGATGAAATCCGGAGTTAGAACAGATATTGTTTTTACTCTACTATGGTAGTCAACTAATATAAAATGATTTAAAGACCTGGAAAAATTTCATTAGATTATTAATTATATATTTATTTATTTTATATATTATATTAAAGAAATTTATTTAAGAACTGATATATCGAATATATTTCTAGTTTTATATAGTTCCTCTAACAGTTCCTTCCACAACAAGATTGTTTATCACATTGAAACCAATAAAAGACTATAGAAAAAACTGCGGTTAAATGAAGGATTTAAAATATATATAAATTTGCCAGCCTCAACAATTTGTTGTTTATATAAAATACGGCCAATTTATAAAATTTTGCGCCTGGGAGCCAAATGTTCTAGTTATATGAATTAATTAAATCAATGATTAAAAATTTACTTATAAAATTAAGATAAAACATGTAGTTATTCTAAATTTGTTTCAAATAATCAAATTATTCCCAGCATACAAAACGCCGTTTAATATCATAATCTTTATTAAAGCATTTCCTTGATGTAGATTATTATATAAAATTAGTTTAATTTAATAAATGTTGTTATATCGCTCGTGGATGTGATCTCTTTAGCGTAAAATTAGATTTGAAGCATTTCATATGCCTACTAAAATAACTTAATTCAATACAAAACATAATTTCACTATGAAATTTATTACTATTACATTGTTCGAAACGCAACCGTTTATTTTCAACAATAAAATTCCATTCATAAATTTTTTGAATTGGATATTTAAATTTCGTAATAGGACGATGATCGAATAGTTTTAAATCCGCTAATTATTACGAGTTTTATATTATGTAAATTAAAAATTCTACGCGAGTCCAGTTTTTATTTATACACATCGTGTTTTCTACGTGAGATAAACGTCATTCGACTACCACAAAATTAATTAAATTATTAATTATACGTTGAGGAAATATTAACTAACTTTTATATGAAACGAGTTACGTGAAACGAATGCATGATTATTTATAAGCTTCTTTAAAAGAATTGATAGATAGATATATACTTAGCTAAGAAGACATCAAAACATGGTCGTGTTACATATTCAAATCTAAATATTTATCCTCAATAAGATTACGAGCACTTGGTGGTCAATTTAAATTGTTTATCTCTAAGTGTACTAGTTTATAGCATATTTGCGGAATATAATTTTAATATTTACCTACACCAACGTATTTCTTGCATCATTCAAATTGCTATTTTAAATAAATTTTCAAAGCAGTTTAAAAATGAGGTGGAACATAGTTTTTATATTCATCATACATCTCCTGCTACTTTATTATACATAATCTAAGCTACACGTTTTTGTTGATACAATTTATGTTTACTACTTCAAGCAATTTTATTTAAAACTGGAGTGTATAAATTAAATTTACAAATTACTGTTTTTCTCCGAGATGTGCTAGAAAAACACAAACGAGATGTGTAAACAGCAATAAAATACATTGTAATAGGGTCTTCTATATTTTTGAGTCAACGCAGCCAGCGCTGAGAAATTAAAATTAACAACAATCGTTTTAATAAATTAATTATAATGTGCTTACTTATTTAAAATGTACTGTTATAATAATAATAATAATAATAACACAAAGAATAATATATATAAAGTTAAGTACCCTATATAGTATACAAGAAGGAGTGATGATGATTTTTATTGCGCTCATTATTTTTTATGCTGAATGTATGTATATGGATGGAGAAGAACAAAAATGTTTTGTGATTAATAATAACAATAATTTAAAAAAACTTTCTTCTTCTCACACTCAAAACCAAAACCATTTAAGTTTCATATAGAGAACCATACTTTAATTACATATATAATATCGGCATGTTGTAATTATTTACAATTTGTACTAGTAATAATAACATTTCTATTAAAACATATTGAAGAAAGTGATTGAGTTGAGATATATGGTGCGATAAAAAATAAAAATAAAGTAGTCAATCTTGCACCAACACTTAATTAATTTAATTAAATTTATCTCTAATTCAAGCAAAAAATAATAAATATTTACCTAATAATTGTATAAATAAATGTTTAAAAATAATTAAAAATAGTCGTTGATTTGACATATGTAGTGCATGAAAACATGAAAATGAATTAGTTAAAGTTGCAACATTTAATTAAATTAAATGAAAACTATCTCTAATCCAAGCAAAAAATAAGAAGTGGATGCATTCCTATTAAATCAATATTATGTTTACCCAATAATTGTATAAGTAAATGTATACAAATAATTAAAGATAGTAGTTAAGTAAATATAAATAGTGCCTCAAAAAATAAAAATGAATTAGTCAAAATTGCAACATTTAATTAATTTAATTAACATTATCTCTAAATCAAACAAAAAATAATAAGTAGTTGCATGTCTATTAAAAATAGGCAATAAAATAATATTCACCCGATAACTGTACAAGTAAGTGTTAAAAAGATTAAAGATAGTGGTTGATTAGACATATAAATATAGCAACATTTGTGATTTAATTAAAATTATCTCGAAAACAGCAAAAATAAAAGATATTATTTAATTTCATTTAAAATGCATTTCTATTAAAACAAATTAATATTTATCTATGCGATATTTTTATAAATATTCTTAAAATATTAAAATATATAATTGAAAGACATATATGGTATATTAAAAAACAAAAATTAAATGGTAAAATATTTGGTTTGGCTAAAATCTTTTCTAAAACAAATAAAAAATAATACATATAAATTAAATTTTTATGGTATTTAATAACTATTTAAAAAATTTAATTTATTATTTGCTGTGGTGAACTATATACTTTTAATAAAATGAGTAGTAAAATCAATAATAAAATACCTAATCATAAAATTTTAGAAAACTCGTGGTTGATTTATAATTGATTTTATAGTGACTATGTTTTGGGTGATTTACATGAATAGAAAATAATAAGGTAGCAATAGAAATGAGTTATTGAAAATTTTTGCAATATAGTAATTTTATAAATGGCAACATTTAGATAAACGTCAGCTATTATATCCTACTGTAATAGAAATTTTTAGCAGAAAATTTGAAAAATTTCACGTAATTATGTGTTTAAATTAATAATTTTATTATAGCTTGGATGCAACTGTGAAATTCATAGCTACCAAATATGAAAATTCCAATTATTATAAATAGTATAGTAAAAGAAGAAATTATAGCTTTATATAAAGAAGCAATTATTATTATAGAAATTTTATACCATAATTATAATTAATAAAACCGCAAGATTTTACTAGTTCACAAATACCTTTTATAACTCATTATATTGTTTTAATTTGCAGGTCCAAGAAGTAGCAAATTGAAGAAATTTATCGTACCATTTGTTGTGCTAATGATTCTAAAGAAATCAATTGAAATACCGATTGCGCTGGCTGTATTATCGCTGGTGGCGTTCAAAGGATTAGGCGCAGGATTAATTTCGCTCGTGCTTAGCGGAGCGACGGCGTTCAAGAGCCTTTTGGAGCATCACGCGCCGCCAAAAGTCAGCTACGAAGTCGTTCCGCATTGGAGTAGATCAGGAATTGATTATCCCAATTACCCATCATCGTATCACACCATCGCTTGATTTACGATACAACCGGAAGCGCATATAAGATTTATTTATTGTACTTGTATTAATGAGAATTTATTTATTTATTTATTTATTTATTTATTTATTTATTTATCCGTGTATCTATATTTGTCGAAATAAAAGTGAAAAACTGAACGGAAATTGTTGAAAAAAAACCATGTACGTAGGTATATACGCAATCCATTTTGATATCACAAAAATAGGTTAAAACCTGTAAAGTAACATTTCTTAATGTTTAACTGTTTTTTTCCTGTCGCGCATTCGTTTTAATTAAGCTTGTATAATAAAAATGTCTGCATTATAAATGGTTCCTTTATTAGTTGCAGGTATCTTAGGTAGTATGCATATATGCGGCGCATAGCATAAGAGATTAATAGATGGATGTTGTTGCGATGATTGCAGCGGAAAAAACGTATATATGAGTATATGGATGATTAGTTTTCCTGTTTTTGACCCGGATCAAGTTATTTATAAATATATTTATAAATTGTAAAATATAATTTGTGTAAAATAGAAACAGCATTCAAAGAGAGAAATGTGGAGCACTTTGTATATATGTATTAAACAACCTCAATAATATTAGAACGATTGTTTTGCCATACTTTCTTGATGATTTTGTTTTATGAAAATTCTTTATAATAAAATGGGTGGAGCGAAAAAGAAATGGAAAAAGTGAATGTCGGATATCATCTATTAAATCTATGGCTAATAATACCTGTCCATAAGTGCGAATAGCGCGGCAGCCAGCATCCATTGAAAAATGAAATAAATATATAGTTCATAGAGATAGTGTGTAGAGGTGTGATAGATGATAGACCTTATGTTCATCAAGCTTATGTGCAAATCTGCTTTGAACAACTTGTTTTACTATTACTTCTTGCTCCACTAAGTTTACGCTACAGCGATACATTTTGGAAAAGCACTCACTATTCTTTTTATGCATCTTCAACTCGTATATAAGTCCCCACATCGCAGCGCAAGACATCAGTTGATCAAACCTCATCATAGCAAAATGTTTGCTATCAAATTATTAGTTGGCGTATCGCTGTGTCTGTTTGGCCTTGCCGTGGCTGAAGAAGTTACGACAAGTAAAAGTGAACGAAGTGACTTTAAGCGCTCATTTTCGAGGGATTGTGCAACCACATACTCAACCACCTGTTTAAAATTGGATATCGTCTCATGGGTTGATAAATTAAACGAGAATGACGATTACAGTGTATTTCCCGGTGTATCGGTCATCCGCGAAAATGGCAGTGCGCAAGCAAACACAGCCGATATGGTCGCCGAATTAGCAAGAGACTTTCCAAACGACGCCGACGCCCGTCTCGACGCCTTCCTCATGAAGAAGGTCACCAACTACCTCAATACGCATTCGATTAAGCTCAACTTGTTCGACGCAACAAGTTCTGTAGTATCCGCACGTAAAGGATCAGGCATTTCGGGAGGTGGCGGCGGCGGCGGTGGCAAGAAAGGAGGAATGGGAGCTATGCTCTTAGCCGCTGGTGCTATGATGAAGGGTACATTGATGGCTCTCGCTTTGGGCGCATTAGCCGCTCTGGCTGGTAAAGCCCTCATGAC
This sequence comes from Adinopsis sp. GC000173, assembly GCA_030264715.1. Classification (NCBI taxonomy): domain Eukaryota; kingdom Metazoa; phylum Arthropoda; class Insecta; order Coleoptera; family Staphylinidae; genus Adinopsis; species Adinopsis sp. GC000173. The sequence goes on along the minus strand of JARJDW010022713.1, from coordinate 3,725 downwards.
TGGTCTCATCTCACTCATGCTCTCAGCCATCATTGGATTGAAATCGCTAGCGAGTGGCGGTCACAAGCAAACCACATATGAAATTGTCTCAAAGCCAATTTATTCCCACAGTAACACACACTCACAATCACATGAAGACCATGGAGGGCATGGATACTCAGGATATGGTAGAAGTTTTGACATGCCTTTACCTCTCGGTTTGCAACCGGGCTACAAACCCTAAGTGATCAACAATTACCAAATATTTATTATTTCTTATATTTATTTATGTTAACATTACTTGTAAATCAATAAATTATTTATTTATTTTGCATCAATCCTTCAATTATTTTGTTGTTTTATTTTTTTATAAAAATGATGTAAATTTTTGTTGAATAAATAAACGAGAAAACAAAAATTCGATATTTTATTCTTTCTATGTAGATCTTATCTTTCAGCGATGCGTTGCTTGCAATTAAAAAACAATTAATGCATGACTAATTTGCATTAAGAAAGCATCGTTTTGTTTTCTATGTGTGTTCAATCTGCGCGCGCTATTCGTTAAATCGCCAATTTGATGATCGTTACAAACTGTTTTCTTTACTTTACAGTTATTTTACATGAAATTGCCGATAGTTTTGTTAATAAATAATTAATCATAGCTACACAGCACACCAACCTAATGAATGCTATTACATTGATAAGCGTAAAACATAAACAATAAGAAATTCTAAAACGATTCTTATTATCTACGACTATTGCTGCATTATCATCGAAAGATCAAATGGAAATCTAATTTGTGCGAACTGCAATTTTATTAACTAATAATGATTAAAGCTTATACGGTTATTTTTGCTTTGTAATTATTAAGCGCAAAAGATAATACATCTAGCAAATTGCTTAACAAATTATCTATATGTATAACTGGGCTTGTATCTTCATGTCAATAAAATATATGCTAATTAATCCATTATAATAATATAGATAAATAATTAATTGACAAACTATAAAAGATAGAGAAAAAATATAGGTAATCATTTAAATATACGCGCACTTAATTGATTTGACCGCTACAGCAACCATGTTGAGCTCCTATTAGCGTTACATTTTTTTCCATGTAATGTCTTTTACAAGTATATTTACTAATATTATATAGATGCGCTAAAAATGCCAATTCAATAATATAACATTAATCATTCACCAAAAATTAAACAGTTAGTGTATAATGTTGGCACATTTTTTGATTTAATCTGCGGTGATATTAATGAATCTTATCGAGTTAAGTTTGTGTATCTAACAGCTATAATAATTTAAGATCAAATCTTTGATAATTAAAATTATTGATAAACGTACAGGCGAATTATAGTTACCATTATTGATAATTTAAGTTAAATGTTAGTTTAGGTAGATAAAATTTTTAAATTTGTATACCAAACAATTATGATAATAATGAATAATTTTAAATGAAATCTTTGCTAATTAAAATTTGTAAAATTATTGATAAACAAGAGAATTATTTGGCATTATTGGTACTTTAAGTTAAATTTAAGTTTAGGCAAAAAAAATAATTCAATTTGTGTACATCTTTGATTTTTGATGATTAAAATTTGTAAAATTAGTTGATATTATTGATAATTTAAGTTAAATTTTAGCTTAAATAAATAAAATTGTTAAGTTTGTCTACGAAACAGTTATATTTATATTGAATACTTTTAGACCAAATCTTTGATAACTAAAATTTGTAAAATTATTAATAAATGCCAAAGAAAATAAGTTGATATTATTAATAATTTAAATCAAACTCTAATTTGATCAAATTATTATTTTTTTATAAAACATTAAGTTTCAAGCGACGAGATTTACAAAAATATCCGTATCTGCGATACTTATGCCAAACATTGAGTTCATTGAGTATCTCCACAAAAACATCCGCATATATATGCGATACCTACGCAATATTAATAAGATTACTGTAAATACTATCTGCTTTAAAACAAATGTAAAGTAAAGTCACAATTGCTGAGTTAACATTATTAAGATAGACTTATACCGACTAAACATTATAAAACTTTTGAATTTTTCTCTAGAGATTTTTAATTTATTCCATACGCCATCTATTAGTGAATACCCAAGAAAGAAATACATTGTAGAATCTAAGATATGTAGAAGACTTTCAACGACATTCAACAAGGAAGTAAAGTAGAATACCTAGAATACAAATTCGCTTACAACTTTAATTTGAAATTCTTTGGAAATTATTTAAATAGATGGCTCTGGTAAAAACTTATTTACATTTTCACGCTGCTAATAATTTGATGATTAATCCAAAGCACATTAAACAAACAGATGTTTAAGATATAATTTGAAATCTTGAAATGTGGAATTAATTAATATCTATCTAATTTTACTGCTATGCAGTTGACATACAAGTTTTACGGAACAAATGGCAATCATTATATTTTAATTTTTACAAGTTCAAGAGTTTAATTTTTTTTCAATATGCTGCTCACATTTGGGTTTATTGGGTTGCAATTTCAATGGCATTAAAGAATGTATGTTTTCGAGTCACACTGATAGGTGAAGCTATTTACTGTCAGTGAATATTAAGTGTGAAGAAGTAAATGCATGTAAATTGCTGGTTCTTTTATTACACTTTAGATATATGGAATTTTCATAAGCCAATAATTAGAATAATGCTTGTTTTTGCAACTAAATATGTTTGTGTTGCTTAACTTTCACACATTTCTACTTCATAAGTAGCTTATTTTTATGAATACGATTTTAGTTTCTTAGTACACTTTTTTTCGTTAATTACTTCTCACGTATTATCTATTATTATTGATTTACATCAATGCGCATAACTCTCTGCGAAGAAGAATAATAAATTGTGTTAACAGCACACTTCAATGCAGCTGTTTGATTTATATTCAAATTGATAAGGTGTTATAAAAGCATCTAAAAGATTCTCTTTTTTATTTCAAATAGAAAAATGAATTTGATTTATTGCGCTATAAAAACTGTTTTATTAGTTAAATTGCCGTAAAGTTTTTTATTTGCTTTGTAATGTTTATGGTACCATTCAAATTTCATTCAACAACTTAATGCACATTGTGCTAGTCCAATTCCAAATATTTGCACTTATAAACCCATTTACACAAAAATAAACCATACCACCTTGATTAAAACTTGGTCATTTAACAACCATATAAATAATCTTTAAATATTAATTAACTAATGAACGAGTCCATTTATCATTATAAATATTTTAATCGTCAATATGCAATCTAACTGTTAAATAAGCAGCCTAAAATGGAATTGGTTACTCGGTATATGTGTCTATATATAAATAGTCCCCAAACAGAAAGATACAGATCACAACTATTTATGTAAAAATTATGATAATTCTCGCTAAATTATTACTATATCATTATTCAAAATATTATTTGCTTTATAACTGTTATAAATTAATAATTATTCTAATATCTAATTCGCTCATAAAAGAAATGTCAATGACTTTCTTCGCATCATCACGCTTAAAGCGAAATTAAAATCTAGATCTTACACACCATGACAATATAAGAAAAATTGTATTTATGCTGAAAAACAGATATTTGTTTAATAGATGGATGCCATACATACACAATTGTAAATGATGAACTCGTACTCTATAAAATGCGCTAGATAATGAACGCAATTATTTTCACTAATAATTCCGCTTATAATTTTCTAATAATCATCATCTTGAT
>JARJDW010022711.1:0-10799 GCA_030264715.1 Adinopsis sp. GC000173 | reverse complement strand
ACATTTTGCTAAACATTGAAAATAGCCATGTCTTAATCTGATTTATTTTGCATACGTACATAATCTTATATTCTCAACTACTTTTCTCAATAAGATTTTGCTGTCTTTTTGACCGAAAGGGCGCTTTACCTGTACCTAAAATCAATTTTTCTGATTTTGTCAAAGTGCTCTGATAATTGTGAAATTTTGCATGTGTGCTTAATTTTATATTCTAAACAACTTATCTCGATGACATTGTGTCGTTTTATTGGCTAAAATGGCACTTTACCTGAACATAAATATTTATTTCTGATTTTGTCAAAGTAATCCAATAATTGTGAAATTTTGCATGTGTGCATAATTTTAAATTCTAAACAACTTATCTTTATAATATTTTGTCATATTATTGCTTAAAATGGCACTTTACCTAAACACAAAATCACTTTTCCCCTATGATCAGCCCGCCATTATATTTTATTCAAGTGGAAATATGCCACAAATTCATTTCAAACTAAGCAGGGGTTGATTCCAAAGTGGCAGCACAAGACTCTAAATATTTCGATAAATTATCCCTATAGTGAAGTCGATCCGGGGACACACTGTATTTAAGGCACTGTGAATGTGGTGATGATTGTTTTAATGATATAGTGTCGAACAGTAGAATATTAAAATAAGAGACTTAAGAATATATAAGAATCGTGCAGAATATAAAAATATTTTTAAGTTCGCTAACTGAATCTAAATTTGTTAACCGAATTAAAAAAAATCAAAATAATTTATTTACCCAAAGTATCGTTTACAAGGGTGTTTGATAACTGAGGTAAATACCAATGTGGATGCATTAAATTACTTAGGATTCATAAAATACAAGGGCACAACAAATCGTTAATTAACCATACCCGTTTCTAGCCTAATTCATCAGTTAAAGTTAAGTTAAAACAAGCTTCTTTTTATTTTTAGATCTTACGATGAAATTTATAACGGAATATAAATAAATACTTAAAGAAAGTGTGTTATAGAATTATTTAAAGTAAATATTTTCGAACCACATTTCATCCATCAGCAAAATGTCGTTTTTTGTTTATAATAATAATGATGATAATAATAGAATGGTGCAGTTATATAAGTGTTCGGAGTTTACATACAAAATTCAGGTAGAAGCACCCTCGTTAACAAATTATAAACAATGATGGTTTATTTTAATTTCAAAGACAAACATAGGGGGCGCTATGTATATGCGCTGGCGCTGCAGTAACACATTGTATATACACCGGAGTAATTTTGAGGGTGATATGATAGTGGAATGAAGAAAGAGATGCCTTAGGCGTTGTTTGCATTCAACGCAATACGTTCTAATATGTTTAATACCAACACATACACACACATACAGACACATAGAACAAGTAACAACCTCGTCTAATAAACGTAAACACTAAAATTGTTACAAATTAATTTTCAACTTGAGCTATAAAAACATTTTTTCCAGTGAATAAAGGTGTTTGTTTTGTAGTCCAACATACAATTCAAACAATTTTCTTTATATAAAACGCTTCATTTACTTTAAAAACATTTAGTTTATAAACATAAGAACAAAAAATTAATGTACTCGTACTAATAAAGTTTATTTTAAATAAGTAAGAACCTTTAATAAACAAACGTTACCGACCAGTAGGCTAAATAAATAATAACAAAATGTTGAAAATTGAAGTACTTGTTTCTATATTTCAAATGTTTTTAAGCAGTTTGTTTGGGTTTTTCGTACAACTCAACATACATGGCTCAATTATTATTTTATTTACAACAGGATATATAAAATCTTAATGATAAAGTTTTACTTATATCGAAAGGAAAAATTAAAAAAGTAAAATACACAAGTAGTTGTCACATTATCAAAAATATTCTTCTAAATGAATATAGGTACATACAAGGTCTATTAATAAGTTCTTAAACTTTTAATTGTAATTTTGAGAGCCCGTTCAGAGAAATTAATTAATTAATTTTATATACAGTATTGTCCTTCGACAACTACGACTCTCGCCCCAGCTTTTAGGTCGCGTACGACTTCTGTGCCTATATTTTTCGTCTTTTTACTCATTTCAAAAATCGCTCTATTTTTTGGCTCTTTCAAAAGATATGTAATGCTGCTTTGCTAAGTCATGGGCCATCAACCAGAACAAGTGGTTGTTTAAAGGAACAATGTTTAGTGAATACAGTGGGGGGATGAAACATCATCTGCAAAGTGTCCTTAACAATTTTTGCGATTTATGGCTGATCGCGTGGCGGAGTATTTTTGTGCTGAAAGATTACTCTACCAGGTCTTTTAGCTCATTGGGCTGTGTTTCAGTTTCAATACGCGGTTTAACTACATAAATTATTGTTAATGATGTTGATTGTATTCTTCAATGATGGTTTAGATAACTTGGCATGAATTGGATGAAAGTTTTACAGTCTTTAAAGAAAGTATATACTTATTTATAGACCTTATAATAAAATATTGCAATATATCGAAAAACTACTAAGTTTCCTTTTTTCGAACATATATATTTAGATACTAATTGAATTTAACATTACATGCCAAATGCAATGGGTAATGCTAACCAGTGTTAAATAAACTGTATTCTGCAGCCATTCTATTTAAATATATTTATGTTTATATTAAAGCAAATAAAATTCATCATTTAAGAGGTGCTAATTAAGAATTAATTAACTGAAATTATGATCATAGCTCCATTTATGAATATTTAATTCTATTTTATTAAACAAACAATTATTTGTGCATGGAACTAATATTGTTTTCAAATTGTGAAGCCGCATTTTGTATAAATAAACGCTTATTGATTTAAATTTTTCATTATTTAGATAGTTGTGCATTTCATATTAATGTTAATAAATTTTAAATAGAGCGTATGATTTTATATTCACATTGAGTAAAATATGCAAATTTTAGTTGTTCATAAAATATTGTAATTTACCCACCTATATTTTTTTTACTCTACAATATTAAAATTTTAAATAAAAAAACATATATATACCTAATACATATTTAATTTTACACGAAAATATCCTCTTAAGTTGGTGTAAAAATTGTGGAAACTTGAGAATGTATTAATAAATAATATAAATATTATAGCGTGTTTATCGAAGGAGATGATGTTACTCGACTGTCAACACACTTTTTATTTTGCACGAAGATGTTAAACGAGACAAGCACTACTTATCCTCGCAGTATATGAAACAATGATTATCTTATATACGATCGAATAACACATTTTGAACACTTTATCTATTATTTATATACATTTTAAATAGAACATGATATATGTTTACATCTATAAATATATGTCATAAAATTCTAGATATAGCGTCTATAAATAAATTTATCCATCTAAATATAGACATAGATTTTTATAAAAAGCAAACGTCGCGAAGATTCTAAGAATCAAATGTAATTCTCTTCTTTACACCTACATGTATGTACTTTTTTGTAAGACTGAATAACGTTTATATATGTCGAAAATATCATCACAAAACATGAATTGACATGAACTACAGATATACCTTATTTAACGCGGCTCCGCTCAACACTGATTCGATATAACATAAATATCAGGTTGGCAATTAAATAATTGCGGATTTCAGTTATAGATGCTTTTTACTCCCATTTTTAGGATATCCGTAAATGTTATGATCTTCTTCTTCTTATATATGTTAGCTATCATCCTAACTTAGCTTTATAAGTTCATTGCGCACATATTTTCTCAAACTGTCTTTTTTAGCTCAACATTAATATAGAGTGCAAAAAACGAACATTTTTGCCATATTTTGCTTTATGATTTCTATAAAGGAAAGAACACAGTACAAGCCGCCAAAAAGTTACGTAAAAGCCCTTAAAAAAGGCAATGCCAAAATTGGTTTAAAAAATTTTGTTCTGGAGATTTTTCTCCTAAAGATGACCAACGTTATGGTCGAACAGTTGAGCTTAATGTGGATGAAATCAAAACCATCATCGGAAAGATGACAAACGGTCATCGAACGAAATGGAAAATACTTAAAAGATTAAGGTTTTTTTCCATTTAAAAAAACCTCTCTTATTTCCTTGATCAAATCCGCAATTACTTAGTTGCCAACCCAATATATATAACGTATTTTATAATTTATGCATTGAAATGGAAGAAAAACATATACCTATAGCCGGTTTAATGCTGTTCCGCTTTACGCTTCATTCATTCATGTTTTAAAATTATACTTATCATTTGAAGATAATTGATGTATAAACACTAATTTTGTTATTGACAAAGAAATGAAATTAGATTTATTAAAAGTAAAAGACAATACGTACAATTGAATGTTATTGAAGTTTTAATTATCAATTAAATGGATAAAATAATACTTGAAAACTAACTAAATTTTAAAAGCTGTGTTTGAAAATTTAGGCTTTGTCTGAAATCGTGAAAAAACTCTTGCACAATTCTTTCATGTCTAATATTGTTGGTCTTACGAAAACTTTTCCTTGTGCGCTTTAATTTTATCTCATTAATTGTTTATCATGTAAAAGTAATTAAGGATTTAGAATATTTTTCCCCCGGAATGTAATAGCATTAATTAATTATTTTCTGAATTTCTACGTTCTGTGTGTGTGTATATATCTGCAAGTTGATTAAGGCTGGACAAAAACATAGATACACGTTCATTGTGTTTTATATATCTTTTAATTATACTCGTATATTAAAGCATAATTCCTAATTAATTAGTTTCTGTGCGCGCAATAAACAGACAATAAAAAACAATTGCGTATCCAGAAACTTAGAGACTTTTAAAGGTTAAGGGATTTAGTCTAATAGTCCACGAATAAAGTTAATTCGGTAGCACACACACAAGTTTACCGACCCGTAAATTACAATCGAACACAATTTGATGAAATTATTCTCTAAAAAAACGTCTCCCTTTTCTTTCATTCCATCCAACATTTCTTCTTATAATATAATATCTATTGTTGCAGCACCACTGACCAACAATTTAACCGAAGATGTGGTTGAAAAATATTACGTGCAGCCGGAAATTATAGCATCAACAAAGGGCCCAAATTTACTGCACAATAGCGAAACAACGCACGCTCGTAAAGAAGTCACTCCGGCTACAAGTCCAACCAGCACCGCACAAGCATATATCGGCCTGATAACCGGCGTTCTGGCGATGGTTGTACTATTGCTTGCCTGTATCGTTTTCCTTATGATACGACGCGGTCGCAAGAAGGTCGCCCTGCTACACAAACACACCGCTTTGGTGTCCAGCAGCACGAAACCGGGCGTCACCATTAACATGAAGGACCTGAAGAACATGTCGACGCCGATCATCAATAATGGATTATCGCGATCGCGTTTATCGGTTAAGAGTAAGGGTAATACGATTGGAACCGTCGATGGGAAAAAGACGAAAAAATGTAATCTGTATGGGAATGTGAACGGCGAAGAGTCGGATAGTGAGAATTCGTCGGTGTATCACGAGCCTTATAAACTACTGCCTAATCCCAAGCCGGAGTACGGTTGCCTGCTCAAGAAAGACGCCATTACGTCTAGCAAAAGCGGCGAATATACCGGTAAATGAAAACTATTAGGTTGCTTTTTTGTTTTGACGGAGCGTGCTCTCTCTCAGTATAATCTTTAAATTGCATGCGAGTCGCTATCAGAAAATTAAACTGCACTCACATGATTCCAATTTATTATTTATTAAATCTTAAATGCTGAAATAATGAGCGCGTTTTTTGTGCACGTAGTAATGCAGCTTATTGTAATTAACTAAACAAACGTATTAAGCACAAAGAATTTTAAAGCAGGCAAAAGGAATTTGTAATGTTGCAGCTTTTATTCCGTGTGCCGGACTAATTAATTAATTTTTATACGACTTTCGAAATACAACTTTTTCTGCATATTAATTAAACCATAAAAATGTTCCGTGTACTTACTTGAATTTACAGACGGCAATTCTACAAATAAAAAAAAATGTCTCATCTGTGCATAGTCTCCTTAGTCATCCGATTTTATTTGATACATAAAATCACGTATGGTGCGCCACATTTCTCTAAAAAATATGTTATGCCTGTGGTACAATAAATGTAAAAATATTACAACATATAGAAAAAAAAAAGTAAACAACAGGAGAAATACGTTCAATATCTCTATATATATTGTACATTAATGTTGCTGCAGCAATCTGGCAATGCATCGATTTACAGCAGCACATCGGTAATGTATGTATAATTCATTTTTTAAGGGATCTACCCGATAGAATACAAAAAAAACACACAATTAACAATAACCTTGTTTAAAAAATGATCACGTAATTTATTTCAAAAGTGAATGCAGTCACTTTCGTATAGATCGTTCTTAACATGAAATCATTGGTGTACTGGAACCGGAACATACAGGAACGTCTTTCCAGTACTTCATTTTAGAGTCGGAGGAACGCGTTCCAGGACTATCTCTTAGTTACCAATTTTTTTCTCAGATTTTATATTTTTGTTATGACGAACGTCTGAAACAACATGCTATTTTGCGTTTTTTTCAATCCATCGATTTTGAACAGTATATCGGTAATTTACTTTATTTTTCAATTTATTTTTAAAGGGTATACACAGCAGAATACAAAACATCTCACATACAAACCCAATTAACAATAACCTTGCTTAAAAATGACGGCTTACAAGTTATTTCCAGTGTAAATGCAGTCACTTTCATATAGATCATTCTTTAATTGAACTCAGTGGTGTACTGGAGCCAGAACATACGAGAAAGTCGTTCCAGAACTTCATTTTAAACACGGAACGCGTTCCAGGACTATCTCTTAGTTACCAACGTTTTTTTTTTCAGATTTCAATTTTTTTTATAAAGAAAGCCTAAAACAACATACTATTTTACGTTTTTTTATCAAATTATGGATTGCATTTTGTTTTGCTTTCGTAATAATAGTAAATTACCGTTAGGAGACATTTTAAAGTTACGGCCAGTATCATAATTGAATATTATGCATTCTTTATTTGACAAAGACCACTTTATCTGAAAACTATGTTTCATGATGAAAATGTTTGGAAATTGAAGTATATTTATAAAACTCACTTTATGCAAAAAGAAAGCTTTAAATAAAAGTCTCTTTTTGTCAACATTATAAAACCAGCTATTAGTTAAGATAGAGAGAAATGTATACAGTCAATAAAATCAACCAATAAGCAGTCTGAGTTGTAAAATTAGAATAATTGCTATTTTGATTTTAATTTTACGAGTACATCACTGATTAAAATAGCTTGAACGACAAACAATATATCGACACAAAAGATTTGCTTCTACGTAGCATACATGCACTTATCAGCTTCGGCTGCATTTAATTTCATTTAGGCATTACTGAGTTTCCAAGGTCGTTTAGCATAGCTACAATTTAAACTTTGACATGGTGGTGCTTACCCCGGAAGTTGGTGCTATTACGCCAGCAATGAATCGTAGTGAAATTATGGAAAACTGCTGAGATAGGTTCAGCGAATGCATAATAACTAACGCTATCCGTATATTACGTGACGGTCTTGTGATGTTTTCCGGTGGTGGTGCCACCTCAAATTCAAACCCGTCTCATTTAAACGCTCTCAAAAAAGGCAGACACCACCCGGGAAGTAGATGCCATTCTAGTCAAAATGAGTCGTTTGTATTTGTCATTTAAGCAATTTGTTGTTAATTACTCTCACAGGCGTATAAGCACTTTAGAGAATTTTTTGTTTGTTTTTTTTTAATAATTCCAATGGTAATAGTAATTTAGTTTCAACATGGCGAGTTTTTACTACAATACTCGTACATTTAGACAAATATATGATTTTTAACAAGAATATGTTTAAGCGACACCGTCACACCTTAAGTTAGACTCAAAAGAACTCGTTCCTAACTAGGGTTCAGGTTATGTATTGTTTCATTACTTTTTTTTATTAAATTTTTACTCAAAAAGTTACCAATTTAAGACACATTTTTTAGAATTTTTGGCATGAACATGAACATGAAATCTAAAGATAGAGTTTACAATTTTTATGTCAAAATATGATTAAATACAGGTAATATTTTGGATCAAAACAGAATAATATTTTTTCTTCCATAAGTTTTAATAGTGTGATTTTGTTTCTACATAAGCATGTTCTATTCTATGATAATAATATTAAAAACTAATGATAAAAGTGTTTGAAATAAATCGCAGAAACACAATCTTTTCAAAGTTAATCCTAAAAGTTTTACAAACTTAAACCCTAATAATTCACATTTTCGTTAAATCTTTCATTCTTAGAACCTATTCAATTTTCATTTTGAGCCTAGTCAAAGTTTCTACACAAACATCGCAAGAGTGTCGAAAGCACATTTATTTACTTTATTGTTAGCAGTGTAAATTATTAACTAGGTGTTTTATAATTAATCATTCGATATATCTAATAATTAAATAAAATTTAATATTGATGTTGCTAAATTGCTGTAGCCTATTAACATTACCTGATACGATTAACCCTATCAATAATTTTAGATTACAATTTCATGTTTCATGCAAATGAGGCGAATTGCTAAAAATTGAAATGTAAACAAAAATTAAGTGCGCTTGTAGTATTTTAGAGCAAATTGAAATTAATTCATGCCTTGTTGAGTAATTTAGATTATAATCTATCCAATTTATTAATTATTAATTAACATTTTTGATTGTCTCGCAAATATGTTACTATACACCACCCCTTCTTTCATATATATATTCAAATCTGTTTGTTTGCATTACAAAATTTGCAAACTATACAAAATACATTGAATTTGTTTAATTTTCTGAACGATTTCGCTTAATTAATTAATTGCTGCATGCTGATACATTTTTATGCCAACCAAAAACAAGTTAATGAATTTACAGTAAAATGCAATTATTATATTATTCAATTATACGTTAAAAAATAATTAGTTCTAACAAATTAAAAAAAAGTTCAATTGTTTTTTATATTTGTCCCGTTTATCGATTTTTTATTGCGATACTGTTACTATATTTTAATACGAACGGTGTTTTAATAGCTGCAGATTGCCATGGTGTATATAATGTTATTGATTTTTGAAATTAGATTTTGGTCAAAATAAATTGAGTCAGAAAAGATTATACATAAATCGAATATTGATATTAAATTTTGTTTAGTTTTGAATATGTTAATTAAGTGCTTAACATGTTTGATATTATTTTTCATGATAATTTAGTGATAAAATATTGTATTACGCTATAGGTATGACAAGAATGTTTTAAAATTACTAGTGATTTTATAATATTTCGGGTTTACCCTTCAAAATTAAATTAAACTGACATTGATTTAAAGATATTAATATTGTATACTAGCTTTTTTATTATAACTTGTGCCCATTTCATATATTTTAATCAATAAATAAAGATAATTCCAAAATAATCATAACGTCAATATAATAATTTAGAAAGGTGGTTAAATACTTAATATCAATGATATTTTTTATTTTTGATTCTCGAAGGTATTCATATACACTTATTAGAAATATCTACTTTGGCACGACCAAACTGCTAAATAGTAACTCTTTTTAATGTACTTGAACCTTTTAGGGACCCACCCGTCCCTAAAGGGTTAAGTAAAATTGAAGACACTTTTTATAACTATAAAAATTTAGAAATTATCCTAATATTTCGGATCATATAAGGATAAATCAAATTGTTCCATTTTTACTCAAATTGAACATTTGACTGTAGCGATTATAGCTGTAATACTCAATTTTTAAAATTTGGTAACATGTCACGCTTTCATGCTCTTTTACTTAATTATAGAGTGTTAATTAATATTTTGATTTTATTGATTATTTAACAGATTTTGTGTACACCATCATTTTTTAAGTTTTTTCTTGCTATTTTAAAATGACCTTTATACGAATTTTAAATTTTAAATTATTTTCCATTATTTAAATTAATTTTATATTAATTAACATAACAATATATTTTTCAATATCTATTTTTATAATAAAAAATCGTAATACATTACATAATTTATTCCATTTCAGATTTCACGAGTGTGAACAGCTTTCCCGAAGAATTAAAATTCACGTCGCCATCATTCTACAATCTCACGCCGCCGCCGCCGCCCTCATCACGTCCGCCTACTACCTACGATCAAAATTACCAAACAACAGGCACGCCGAACGGGACCATTCCAGCTGAAAACTATTACGCGGCGACTGATATTATAAAGGTACGTACGTACCGTTTCGCACCCAATCAATTCATCTGGAAAGTTTTCCAATTTTGAATCGACGCCATCTGCATCCCGCCGCCAGCACGTAGACGAAAGCTGTCATAATGTTTGAGAGAGCGCGCGCAACAAGTTTTAATACTACTACGTCGGAGCGATGAGATAAATGATTGTCGGAAAAAATGGATGTGTATACATATATGGGAGTATAGATAAGAAAAATGATGCCGGTTGGGTTTAAAAAACATTCTTATTGCCGCACGCTTTGCGCAATAAACTTTTCTATTGCACGGTAAAAATTATATGAGTGAAAGAGGGAGCGCGCCTTTATTAAACGCTTTAAATTAAATAATAAATCATTCAATCAATAATAAGTGCGCTACCTACTTTTTAGCGCGCTACTTTTAATCACACACATTGTTAGCTGACGAAATTTCAACTAGAAATAATTGTGATGGAAAACTACCAATTTGTTGGATTTATTGATTTTGCCGCGATGTTTTAGTTTTCAAAATAATTTTGCACTAATTATAGGTTGGTAAATGGCTGCAAGCAAATATTTTGATAG
>JARJDW010022703.1:0-12041 GCA_030264715.1 Adinopsis sp. GC000173 | reverse complement strand
TGAAGACTATGGAGCATTTTCTATCGAGCAGTTTCTTTAGGAATAATTCAGTAGCAGTTACAGTCGTATTTTTTGTAGAGAAGGCAAGCTCGTTATCTAATAACGATTTCGTCATGTTACGTCGACATACTAAAAAATATTCTGATCCGCAATATCTCAACGTTGTTGATGGGCTTTTATTTTTTTCATCAATATTCAAAAAAAAGATGGTCTACTCGTAGTTCAGAAACTACTGAATAATTAATTAAACTAGAGGCAGGTTTGGTATCTATTAATGACTTAATCATGTTATATCGATATACTAAAAAAAAATCTGATTCACCGCTTCTCCGGCAACAACTTAAAATTGATAAGATGCTTTAATTTTCATTAGCAATATTTAACATAATACGGTCTAATTGTTCAATAACTAGTAAATAATTGTTAATTTCATGGTTTGCGGTATAATGGCTGCTCGATATGCGCAATATCCAATTTTCTCTCAGTGAATCATTAAAGTCATAATTACAGGTAGATAATCCACTTATCTGTGCTATGTTGATTAAAAACAACATTAGAAATATGCTTAAACTGTTAAATTTTCAACTTAATTTAGTCCTACAAAGCCCTAAATTACATATTTATTCGTTTATAAGTTTTCCTTGCTGCTTATACCTATACATTTTTGAAATTTAATATTTTTCCTTACAAAAAATATACAGTCTTATCATTAACCCAGGATATTTTTTGCAAAAGGAATTTTCTAAGAGATATGTGATAGTTGAAGAAACTGCTTTTGATGAATTCGAAAAAGCATAAGAAAATTCTTAAATTTCAAAGAACAAGTCTAAAATGAAATTTCTTTTTTTTATTTATTTCTATTATTTTTTTACTCGACTTTATTAAAATGGAGAGCATTGCGCATAAAACACCTGAAAGGAAAAGGGCCGGATAAACATTCCTACTTGCTATGAAATACCTTACAATTATCAGTGAATTTTCTTTCAACGCTATTCAAGCGAGTTAAGAGAGCTATTTGAGACATGCATTGAAATTGCAATAAAAGAATATTAAAATAGAATAAAAGACGTATGTAAAAACGTATGTGTGAATGATGGCATTTTCTCTAAATATTTAGTAATTTACATGTAACGCTTATGCGAAAACATTCCGTTTGACTATTTTAGATTTGGACCTTATTATTTAAGATATTGACTTCATTTAGTTCAATAATCTCAACCACTTTCGACTATTTTTACAATATCTTAATAATAAAGTCTAAGTTTGAAATTTTTGAATTGTTTTTCCATAAGTTTTACATTGGAACGGAAGAGGAGAAAAGAAACTGCAGGTAACACAACCATAAACTATTGAGAACTTATTTCATAAAACAATCAATAGAAGTTTAAAAATGCTCCCTTTTAAGCAAATGCGAGGTAATTGCAACAAGTTTGATCATTTTATTAAATTTTTCTTTAAAAATATGCAACAAATAAATGAAGATAAAGTAGTGTTCCTGGCTGTTCAATATCTACTTGTAATGCGACTTGCATATTAAATATGTCATATACACGCAGTATATTTTATCCAGGCTCGTGGCTTTTTAATTTGTTCTGCTGTCACAATTATAAAGGAAATAAAAGTCATTCGCTCGCCGTCCTTTTTTCCATCATCGCACTTTTTTAAAACATCATATCCTGCCGCTGAAGGCGACACAAACTTTTCCAATACATTAAAGCGACGGTGGGAAAGTTTGGAAGCAGACGACAAGTTTGTGCATATTAAAAACTCTACACCATCTACCTACTTGCCGCTATTTTCGTTCATAAATATGAATATACACAGTGTGGATACAAATCAGATTCATTACGTCTCACGCAAGAGGAAATTTGTGTTTACTACATTTTAATTGCTTGCGTGTTTGTCTTTTCTCCAAACATTTATCCTAATCTAGAAATATCTTCTACTTAAATATATAAACGTTCCTTAAATATCTTTTCATTCAACAAATATTGCACCTTCTTGCTGAAATTTCTTCTAAAAGTATTCTTTAAATATCCGTTAATTCCATTTGAAAGTATGTATTAAAATTAGTGACGTTCATGGGACTAAATATAAATTCACATCCCAACCATTCCCAAATGTTTCTTTGTAATCCCGATCTATGCCATCATTTCTATATCTTTTGTCTGGCTCCCAATTATTAAAGTTTCACTACCCAATACAAATTATTACGTAACTTAGGTGCATGGAATCTCCTAGAATCCCAATATTTGCATGGTATTTTGCCATGATTAGGTGATTATAGATTCAACAGAATAGATATCACAACTTTACTCCTATAAATCTACAGGATTCCCATTTGATTTGTGATTACATCGAATATTTTTGAAAGGATTTAATTGGGTTCCCCAAAATCACCTCCCATTTGCACATTTCTAATTAAAATTAAAAAAAAAACTTTAAATGCAATATTTCTTTTTTCTAGTTAGAAAGAGGATGGGAGTATAAATACTTATAGCTTTTATTAAAAGTAAAGAATAAAATTTAGATCCTAGGTCCACATGGGAAGCGGTCACTTACAGTTCGTAAATGGCATGATAGATGAACTGAAAGTTAATTTTAAAATAAAAAATACCCATTTTTGGAAAAGTTTCCTGCAACTAGTTAAAAAAAGTTATGAAAATAAAACAAAAATTGTTTTTTCTTATTAATTGGGTTACTCAGATAGAAAGTGGAAAATGGATCACTTGAACTACCTTTGATTAGATCTTTTCTTCTGGCTTATTTGAAAAACCATCTGAACAAGAATATTTGGGGAGAAATTATTTCTGCCTCGTCAATATATAGTCCCAAGCAAATATTATTTTGATCTTTAATTTGAAATAGATGAATTTCAAAAATTTATCGTTCAGGTGAGGTATTTTGTTGACTACTTGATTGTTTGCCTTCTTTTTGTCCCCTTTCCTATTCCTAATGCAAAAGACGTGCAATATACAGAGGAAAATAGATTTTTAATTTATAATCCTGGTAAAGTTTTTCAAAAAAGTTTATAAATTACTTTAAAATGAGCCCCGTTGAGGAATTTAAAGTCACAGTATCCTAGGTTCTCATTAGGTGCAGCGTAAAATTCATCGTACAACAATGTAGCATTCATGACTCCCTAAAAACCATTCAAATTTCTACTTTCCAACTGAAATGGAAAATTGTTAAAAAAAATTTTAATGTTTTTAAAAAGCATTTCTTTTATTTTCGGAAATTAAATAGGAAAATATACTACCTAATAATATTTGAAAAGTAAAAGAAAATTACTACCACTTTGAAGGAACCACTCTATATTGATCGTATATCAGAATTTCTCAATTAATATAATAGCCATGTTTTTCCTCCCTACACGACATTTGCTTCGAAATTGAAATGGAAATGAAATTGTGTTATCACGCGCGCACCATTAAGGATATAAATATGGTGATTAAAAAAAGTGTATAGGAAGGAGGCGACACGCGCCGCCACATCGTTGCGAGCCACAACAACTCATCAATATTTAAGCGCAAATTACATGTCTATTAATTGATTGATCATATTGATGTTCGTTGTGTCCGTTGCGTATACAAATTATGTGCGAGTTAATTTCAATGTTTAACGTATCGATTTATTGGTGGATAGGCTATTACGTCGCATAATTTCAGTCATTATCATAATTGATCGAATTTCTTGTAATATTCTAATTGTTGCGCTTTTTCATTCAATTTTAAATTCCTCTCAAATCAGTGTTAATTTTAGACTTTTAAATCATGAAGTGTTCATTGATTTTATGACCTCTTTGAGTTCTGAATTTGGAGTACCACTTATAACTTTGATGAATAGTTTTTTAGTTTTAATTATTTTAACTTTGATTGCATCAAATATTCTCATAAAACATCAAAATCAAAAAATTGGATTATCAGAAATTGCATTTCTATAAACAATTCCTTCTTTTGATGAAAGATTCCCAGTATAAGCAATTATGAAAAGAACGGTTCAATTTGTGACCGGATAAACCAGTGATTCTTAAAGTGGGCGATTAGTAATATATTATATTTTGGGGGGCAAAAGACAATAACATTAGAATTTTTTTATTTCGTCATAGAACATTCTTAGTACATATTTTTGATTGCTTCTAACACAGACATTAAAATAATATAAAATGTTTTTGCACCAAAATAGACTCTGATATAACATGGTTTTGACCTAGTTATGGAATTTTCAATACTTTATCGCAGAAGAGTAGCAAAGAAATGTCAAACCAATAGAAAATGATAATTTAAAAGTGCGCTTGTTATATTTTGCTTAAAGTTTTGCATCTCTAAAATTTTCTTATTACTTTGTTTTAAATTGAAATCTAAATAAGCTACATTTTGTTTGTAGAAACTTATTATATAATCACAACAAAAAGTTGCAACAAGGGGGGCGATAGTACAAAATNTGTTATATTTTGCTTAAAGTTTTGCATCTTTAAAATTTTCTTATTACTTTGTTTTAAATTGAAATCTAAATAAGCTACATTTTGTTTGTAGAAACTTATTATATAATCACAACAAAAAGTTGCAACAAGGGGGGCGATAGTACAAAATGATTTTTATTAAAGGGAGCAATGTTTCAGTAAAGTTTGAGAAACACTGGGATAAACCAACAATATAAAAGTTTGAGCGATTTAGTATAATTATTTTTGTCGGCATCCAGTGTGAGTTTAATATTAATGTTTGAAATTTATATTAATTTTTATTCCTTCCTCCGCATGTTGGACTGTTTAAACAATTTAGCATTTAAAAAAAATTAAGAATAGATGATTCTATAAATAGAATTAAGTTATCCTTCATAATTACACAAAAATGCAAAAATCTGACATTTCAATTTTTCTTCGTGAGTTCTCTAATTTGATTTATAATTAATCTTTGAAAACAGAATATAGTATATTTATTGAATGTTGGTCAAATTCTTTGTTAGTTCAGTTTGTAGCAGTTTTTATGCCATTCTAAATACTTCCTTAGAAGTTGTAATCCTAAATTTGCTCATAAATTTAGAAAGTTATCAATTTTAAATGTCGTAGAAATACATTTTCGGGGTACATGGAGACAAACGTAATAATATTAAATTAACTATTGATTTGTCAGCAAATTTTTATACAATTGGAGATGTCTCCTTAAAACAGTACTAAATTAAACTATTAAATATAAGGTTGTTAAATATTCCTTTACATTCATTTATTTTAAAAAAGTTTAAATACATAAAAAATGTGTTTAACTTCTTTTTAATATATAAAGACACAAGATTCGTACACGAAATTAATATACATATTGATTATATTATAGTCATCATCAGGACTCTAGAAAAGCATTGTTTAGAAATTCGCAGAAAACCTAACTGGCAAAATAGAATATATAAAAGGTATAAAACAATATTTTAGCTATTTTTTTATTAACGATTTTATAGTAGTTTCGCGCTTTCGATGTTAACTAATAGAAGAAACGCAACGAAGAAAAATGAAGCGCCCCGTTAAAAGAGTTTTTGGGACCTTCAAAATTCACCGAAAAAATTAAACACTTTGAGGTCCACTTTCGGCCGGAGTCTTTCCAAAACGTGCGCACTGTGTCTTCTACACCTTTTCCAGTTGTATTTCAGAATACGTCAGAATAATTTTAGAAAGTATCACATGTACAATATTCCAGAATACTCCAATTGATGTCAGATTTTATGTATTCTGAAATCTCATAACTAATCTTAATTTTGAATTAGAATTCATGTGTTTTGAAATAAAGCTTGAAAGGTGAAGTATTACATCATTGACATTTTCAAGCGCTTTTAAAGACACTTCTTTTTATTGGTAATTCAATGGTGCTATTGCAGTTTAGTCCTTAACTATCAAGTGTTTTGAAAACATGCACACCAAAAAGTGTTGGAATATAAACAATATTTGACCTTTTAAGTATTTAAGAATTCCGCAAGATAACAAGGTCGTCAATAGAATATGAAAACAATCTATGGTTGACAAAAAGAATATAAGATACTACCATAAAGGCCCTTAAATTAAAATCATGAAAAAATAAAATAGATGAAAGTCTACTTTAAATGATTAGACAGATTTTTATTATTAATAGTTTTCCATTTTAACTCTGAGTATGGGTTTTAGAATTGCATGTTTGAACTGATAGACACAGAATAATCATTATTAAATATTAAACGAATTACTACAGTTATCGGGAAATTTTAAACATGCTTGCTGGGTAATAGTTGCGGAAGAATGTATAATGTTTTATTCTCTAATTTTTAATTGTGTTTCCACAAATTAATTGTCGACTGTCTCAAAGGAGCAAAATGAATATAATTAAATTTTAAGTAATTTTATGCATTTGTTATCAAATTTCCAAGCAATTTAAATGCTAATAAGTGGGAAGCAAAAAGATTCTTGAATATTTTTTGCTTTTGTTTAATTTTTATTAAATCTGATAATAAAACTTTCCACTGTTTTTAAGAAAAAAGAATAAATATCATAAAATTGTACAAATAAATTGTGACATGTGTGATTTATAAACTTCCGTTGCTAATTATATATTTTCATGATTCCAACGTTGGCATTATCGATTTGTTACCGAATTACGTTGGATAATTACACTTATTATCATAATTAATCCGCCTCCAGTACGCTCTTTGATAGGATACGTTGCGGCGTTACCGAAAACCGCTCGACAAAGCTCTGAAAAAATCGTTTTGCTTGGCATTTAATTAATTAAGCCTACATTGTGTAACAATTCCCTCCTACATAAAACATCGTTTGATGTATCCTAAACTTAAAAATAACATTTTATATATATTTAATAGTTTTGTCACTAGGCAATAAAAATCATTTCAATTGTTTGCTTATCGCTATATTAGTCTCACTTATTTTTGTTCCATTGTGGATTTTTTAAGACCATAGCATTATTGTGGTTACGCTTCTAATTTTAATTCGAGTAATTAAACTATATATACTATTTTTTGTTACATTTTTATGAGGCAATCAATCAATCAATCAATCAGTCAATCAATGGCCTTTTCGAATTGAAATTTAGATGAAATCCTTGACTTATATTTTATATACGTTTTTTTTTCTATCAATACAATCAAAGTTAGTCGAAAATAACTTTTCAATTTATTACCTATCTATTTTTTTTATTCAAACTTTATAGTGAAAATAATGGAAAAAGCATAATAATTTTTAAGTAACAATTCTTTTCCAAATGCCGTTCGTGGTTGCTACATATTTATATTTTATTAAATTAATTACACAGAACTTTTTGATGTTTTTGATACAATTATCGGTGAATTTATAGAAAATAAAATTACATATTGCAGAATGGGCTGCACCTTTGTTTTCAGTTAAATTAATTGCAATGAGCTTTTTGATGTCTTTGTTGCAATTTTGTTTTAACCGGTGAATACATGGAAAATAAAATAAAATATTGCAGAATGTGCTGCATTTATATTTTTAGTTAAATTAATTACAATGGACTTTTTGATGTTTTTGATGCAATTATTGGTCAATTCATAGAAAATAAAATCAATATTGCAGAATGTGCTTCTGTAAAGCAGGTAATAACAATAGTAATTATAACTGAATTCTATCGAGAATTAACTCTTTTATATATGGTAGGTATAGAAATGGTTTTTTGCATTTTACGTGTTTGTTATCTATCTTTCCTATTTTTTTGCACCTTATTGGAAATTTTCAAGCTTGTTCTCTTGTTTTTTTTCTCTTTTTGTGTGTGTTTTTTACTTTTTGATATTACTTCTTTCTGTTTGTTTGCATTTTTTAAATTATTTTTTATCCCTTTCATGTTTTTTTGCTTATTTGGGTTCTTTAAGTATCTTTTCATTCATCACTCTTTTTTGCTTTTCTTATTATATTTTTCTGCAAGCTTTCCGCTATTTTTACGAAAAAATCATCGAAAAATACATAAAAACGTCGAAAAAGTGGGAAAATATTGTGAATCATATAAAAATACAAAAAAAATCTAAATATTGCAAACATGCAAAATAGAGTGAAAAACGTAACAAACATTAAAAAAACGTAAAATGTTGCGAAAGATTAAAACTTCACTGACAATCCACCTATATGATTCTATTAGTAATTTTAATTTAAATCTTATAATTGTAGTATGTTGTGGAGTGTTGTTTATCAGCAATAACAAAAAAAGCGTTACTGTATGCTTGCAAAGGATTAAGTCAGTTTAGAAACGTACGGTCTCTAAACATTTTCCGAGCATACGAAAAGTAAAGACAAGCTTTTCGGAGAAACTCCGTTTTAGATCCTTATGTTAAATCACAATAATACGATACTTTCCCAATTAAACATTCCAAAAGATTCTAACGTTTATTTGAAAGAAATGTCATTATTTACGAAATTTTGATAAAACACTACAAATGGAAAAAACGAAACGCTTTTATTATTGTTTGATGAATGCTCAACAAGCACAAGTTGATAAGTTGACTCTTCGCATGCTCGCTGCATCTTATAGCCACTTTGAAAAAAAAATCACTAACGTTTTTCCTCGTTCAAATCCTCTAATATATAACCATTTTTGTAAGCTACTATTATTGTCATTACTAACGCGCCACCAACTGTGAAGTAGCAATTCAAGTAGATAAACAAGAAATGTTTATCTCACGGGACCAATTTTACGAACATAAAACGAAAGCAAGTTAATAGTGGATATTTATTTAACTATTTGCAGAGATAGTACCCACGCTTAGTCCTCTAATTAGTATTATATGCAGGGGTGGGCTGCCCGATTTTCAACAACCACCTCGCTAATATTTCGAAATTTTGAACAAACGGCTCGCTATTATTTCGAAGCAAAAAAAAGTTAAATGAGTACATTCTCTTCATTTATTTTTGTGCAGTATGTGCATATTTTGGATAAACATACTATTAAAATGGCTTCTTTTTTATTTTGTGACTTTAGTAGTAATTTAACAACCGGCTCGCCAAGTTTCAATAATTTTAACAACCGACTCCAGTCCACCCCTGTTTATATGTCTACAGTTACATATAAAAATTTTAAGTTTTTAACAATCAACGTTCTTTATTTCTATTTAAATATTGTTCAAAGAGAGTTAAGTTGAAAAATATTTTTATTGACTTTTACTATCTCTTTACTAAGACTTATTAGGTTTCTCTTGTATAACAAGAAAACTAAAATAGAATATTTTTTTTAGAATATTGTAATAATATTAATAAAAATATGTTGGTTGAAATGTTGCAAGTACCTACAGGCTTATCATTTGTGTTTATTTTTCATTAGAACTTCAAGCGGCTAAAACAATTTCTATGTAAATGTTAATACCTTCATTTATTTTGTGAATTTGACATAAAATTTGTTAATATATTGAGCCATTTCGAGAATTCTTAAAATTAATTTCTTCTAAGCACCTTCAGGTACTTTATCTTGCAATTAATATTAAATTTGACTATTGTATTATACATTTATAGTTGACAATGAAAGGATAGTGACAATCTTCATTTTTTGAATTTTTGAATGTTAAAGACATACTTGAGAAATACACTCCAATATTTTGATCGAATATATGGTACAAAGAGACCGACCGACAGCATAGTGAAATAATAAAATAAAAGTGGTAAAATAGCAATTGTTCCTGATTCATATTTTTTATTAAAATTTTGACATTAATGTTTTCAAAACTATGACTGCGGGAAACATAATTTTACCGATAGATGCGGACAATGGACGTCAACGCTCACATAGCACCTGTCTTCGCAAATAAGAATAGTACATATAATACATCTCTTATTCATACCTCTGAGTGCAAAAAGTACTCGTACGTCATCGAAAAATCATTTAGAGATAAACATAACAAACAAATGGCACAATCAGCTGTATGTATGCATAAGAGGTGCATTCTTAATCGCGATTATGTACTCCATGAGCCTGCACGCCTATTATCTGAATCTATCGACAAATACCTTACCCGCAGTTAATGTGTTAACCTAGCAACCAACCCTTTAATTATTAAAAGGTTTTTAACCTTTGATAGAATTCACTAATCCCAACTACAATAATAACTGCAACAAGATTAATATTGCATAAATTTAATGTTAACGCGTTCTGCCATCGTCATTAAATGAATGTTAAATTGTTCAAATATAAGATACTAAATCCTATTATATGAATGAAAATTTCTAGCCAAAATACTGCACGCTTTAATGGTTTGATCAAAATGTAATACCATTGATTTTATTGTACATAAATCGGAGTATTGCAAGAACCGAAAGGCTGAACGAATACGATCGCACTGTATTTTCTCGATGCATTTAGACTAGAGAATAACGATATAAAGCGCTTCCATAAAATTCATTTTCGTCTGCCGTGCGAATTCGCACATTTTCATCATAATCTCACGAAGAAGGGTGCTTTTACCATCTAGTAGCATCGTAATATTTGAATAACTTTTTGCATTCAAAAGTTCTTTCAGATTTTAGTCAATGTTCGTAATTATTAAAACATATATTATTATATTTGATTGCAGAACTTTTTACTTGGTAAAACTCATTAATATTTAATAAAGAAGAAATACATTGCTCAATTTACTATTTGTTTCAAATTTGTTATAATCTACATATTAATTATACTTAATTATACTATCACGAATCAATTTTGTTTCTTTGTTATTTATATCGACTATATTTGAAAATGACGAAAGTCGAAATTACAGTCAGCAGCATACAAATAAATAGTAAAGCTAAACCATGTACTTCTTCTTTATTAAACATAAACTATAGCGAGTTCAAATTAATTCGGTCCATTTTTTTTCTTTTCGATAATGTGTGAATTTTAAATCATCATGAATTGACAGAATAATTAATGTTATGTCTAACGCTGGCCACTACTTTTTCCCAAATTTTATGGCAACTTTTAAATTTCACCTCGCAAAAAAGAGACCCTTCTTTTTTGCGATTCAAATGGTTAGCCAATTTTTAATTTAAACTAGCAACTTATCTGATTCTGTTACGTTTATTGGAAGAACATGTAATTAGCAAAAGTAATGTCTGGAGAATAAAGCGCGTGTAGTACAACATCCCACTTGCGTATATTTCTCGTAATATGCAATATACGGTTAATTCGTAATTAAATTGTCAGGTTGTAGCAGTTTATAGTAATTAACACTCGGATCTTCCAATTTTCTTAGCTTGAATTGTTGAAATCATTCCATGCAAGCTTTGTCAGTTGGAAAATTGTCATTATATAAACTTCGACAAGCATTCAACGCGCTTCCGCTGCATTTTATTTTCAATTATGCAAAAACGTAAAATCTACTGCAAATGTTACTAAATATTTGCATTCTTTAACAGTGTCAAAAAACGCGTTTTATATAAAACTCATAGTGATATACAATGTATGGGTCAATCCATATAAATCGTACGAAAATTGACGCGGTGACATTTTTCAATTTTCACTAAATTTTCAGTATATTTAACTTCACTGTTCCATAGTACATTTCGAAAATTCATAATGTTTAATCATAGTTAGTTTAGAAAATATGCCAATTTGAAGCGCGCGAAACGGGCATATTTTGACATATTTTTTTATTTTATGCTTTATGCTTTATATACAAGCTTATACCATATACAGTGTGTTCAGTAAGTTCGGAAACACCCTTTTATTTTAAAAACAATGCTTTAATAAAAAATTCGGAACACGTAGGTCAATATTATTTTTAAAAACGCATTTGATAGTGATATTCACTTTGTTTTTCGAAGTGCCCATCATGGTCTGCTGATGGTCAACTTCATTTTTTTAAATAGAACCCCCCATTTTTTAATTGAAATTCTGAAAGATCAGAAGATTTTACGTCTAGTCTGTCATTTGTACGCAATTTTGATTTAAGACCTCGGAGATACAGCTGGTGTTTATAAGTCCGGCAACATCATTTTATTTAGAAAACGGTAATTTAATTAAAAATTCTCAATACGTAAGTCGATATTATATTTTAAAGCTCTTCTAATAGTAATATTTACTTGGTCCTAC
>JARJDW010022702.1:0-10617 GCA_030264715.1 Adinopsis sp. GC000173 | reverse complement strand
AAAAACGCAATTCAGAAAATTTGTAGCCCAAAGCATCATCGCTTGTTAACACCGCCTCTGCATGTTCCGCCGACAGGATGCGTTCGCCTCTCCGATGCATTCCAAATCCGCGTTCTAAGTAATTAGGAATGCAATCCTGGAACGTGTATTGTTTGAGATGTTTACAAACACGACACGATGTTCAACAACAACCATCGTCGCAACAATAAAATTCAACCTTCCTATGATATATAAATAGAGAAGAAAAAAAGTATAAACGCATAAAAACGTACCCAACGCCATCCTTCGCAATGAATTTCGATGCCAACAACCTGAAAATATAGAGGAAAAAAAACATAAATGAGTTGATGTTGCACGCATTCGATATTTAAAGCGCGCGGCTCGTTCGTGTGGCATTTTGTTAATGAAAGCCATCTAGTTCATTCAGGTTTTTGAATGGAATAGCTTGAATTCTGTGCGTCTATTTGCAAACGTAATTAGGCGCTGGCAGCGCGCTCGGCCACGAGATATTTCAATTACCACATCGGCGAAGATTTATCGCCCGCGCATCGTCAAACCGCCACGAGAGAGAGCACCGATTTTTTGCCCCAATAAACAATATTCGAAATGCATCGATTTTAAATTTAGCCATACGGAACCGTCGTCGTCGCGCCGCCAACGAGCGCTTAAAATTGTTTAAGTAGCATTTTTTCAAGAGCATAATAACTATTTTTATCTTGGATTAAAAAAAAATTCGGTTCAATAAAACAGATGCGGTCGGCTCTTCGTCGAACTTTTGAAACATGTCTGTTTGGGCAAGGTAGCAGCGATCGCTGTTCGTAATAAATAGCAAATGTGGGCAAGCGTTCGTAAAAGTTTCGTATTACTTTTCTTCGTGGAAGACGCGACGAAACTTTTCGCAGCAGATTATTAAATTGCTCGAATAGTTTGTTTCGATTTTTTCCATTTTGTGTGTGCGAAAAATCGTATATAAGCGCGCGGTTCGATTTCCCACACGTGCTGTTTGCGAAAAGCTAATAAAGCAACGGCGCGGTATTTATAGATCGTGCATTATTTACGCGCGTTTGGTAGAAAAAAATCTGGGTACTTACACACTGGTGTGAATGCACACAAATCTCAGGCGCGCATTGTATGTATATCGCAAACGTAACCAACACTGAAACACACTTAACTTATTCAAGGCCTGGTTTTCAGTACGCACGTTCGGACTTAACTGAACTGCCTTACCACGAAAGCTCCTCAGTCACCAGTTTCAGTTCTTCGAGTGGTGGGGACGAATGAAAACATGCAAAGAATTATGACAACAGCTGAAAACGCAATGTTTTCACTCATTACACGTTCCGAACGGCTTATTAAATCCGAACCATTCATACGGCGAATATTCACAAACAACAACAACAACCAGCGCGCGGCGAGAAAAAAAAACATATTAGATTTGTTGTTTGCGCTGTTGGCGCTTTTATTTTCGTGTGCGACAGCATCTGGCCGACATCATATTTTATAAATTATTATTCGTGAGACATCCATCTTTAATTCTCGCACGTCTGGAGCGTTTGCCAATCCTTCGCCGAGCAACGGGATTCTCGGCATTCCTTGCTGCGTGCGCTAGAAAAAATAAATCGAACGATTTTACGACGTGGAATGCAATTAATAGCATAATTTGTCGATGATAGTGCTTATCAGCGTCGGACAATGCAATTGTTGTCTTCCAATTAGTTATTTTTAATGCAGCGACGCAGCACATAAATCATCTGGCATGATAATGACTCAATGTTTGAGTTTTAAGAAAGTGAATCAGTAAAGCATTTCGTATTTATTAATATAAACGCATCAATACGCGCTGGTTTATTCGGCGTTAGGCAGCAGCTTTAATGGTTTTCACTAAACACAACACGATTTTATGTCAATATTTTGTTAGTTTTCATCAAAAAATTCTATGCGCTGTATTGTTATTTTTAGTGTGGAGCCGAATTATATTTTGGAATATATTGATATTTGTCACAATGTAAAATATTTTCCTATACTTTTTAAATATTCATTTGTTTTTGTTTTCAGGAATGTGTTTTGTTTCAAATTGAACAGGCTACACAAGTTCTATATATACGTATGAATTTGGAGATTGTTTAATATTCTAGTTATTATCATACATTTCCCAACAGCTTTCGCAAACTTTAGCTTCCAGCATCTTCAGAAACTAAGTTTAAACTATATATATCTTTTTCCACATTTCATAGAAGTAAACAACATTTTTGTTGTTCAGTTAGAAGTTTAATAATTTATTAGTTTTCAACTATTAAAAGGTCTTTTTTGATGTCGTCAAAGGTTTGTGCCAAGATAAATTATTTAGAGAATTTAATAACTCATTTAATCAAAGGTACAACAGCGTTTTGCACATTTCACAGTGCATAATTCGCTTATTAATGCATATGAATTTATATTAAATAATACATATGTTTACTAGCAAATTCCGCGAACTACAGATAATAAAGTGGAGGGGATACAATCTTTCGCTACATTGTTTAGAAAATTTTATAAATGCTTTAATAATAGGTAAAACATCATTTTTCACATCTTACAGTGAATATTAGTTCTCTAAAAAGTCGAGCCGATTACATATTTTCGAAACTTATTAATTTCATGAAAATGCATACAAAATGTTTTCTTTTTGCATAAAATAAGTTTCCACTGAACTTACAACAAAGACGTGTTTACAGGTTAATTCTCCGAATTACAAACAATTACGGGAAGGGGTACATTCTTTAGAAAATTTAATAACTAATTTATTAAAACTTAAAAGTTGTATATTCCACATTTTAAAGTATATATTTGTTACGTTCTCTGAATTGTTTAATAACGCATTTAAATATATATCAAAGGTACAAGTAAATCCTTCCCAAGTCGTATCAATTTTATACATTCGAAATTTATTATTTCCATAAAATTCATAAGAAATTTGTATTAAAAAAATGTTCATTAAAGCTTACAACAAATACGTGTTTACATATTAATTCTCAGAAATACAAATAATTACGGGAAAGGGATGCAATCTACATTCTTTAGAAAATTTAATAACTAATTTATTAAAAGTAAAAAGATGTATATTCCACATTTTAAAGTATATATTTGTTACTTTCCCCGTATTGTTTAATAACGCATTTGAATATATATCAAAGGTACAAGTAAATTTTTCCCAAGTCGTATCAATTTTATATATTCGAAATTTATTATTTCCATAAAATTCATAAGAAATGTTTTAAATTTATATTAAAAAAATTCCACTAAAGTTTACAAGAAATAACTGTTTACCTATTAATTCTTAGAATTACAAATAACTGAGGAGAGGAGATGCAATCTGCGTTAATTAAATTTAAAAAATTTATAACTAATTTATTAAAAGTTAAAAAATGTTCATTCCATATTTTAAAGTATACATTTGTTACGTTCTCCGAATTGTTTACTAACACATTTAAAAGGTAAGTACAAGTAAATCCTTCTCAAGTCGTATCACTTCAATATTTTCGAAGTTTATTATTTCCAGAAAATTCATAAATGTTTTTGTTTTGCATTAAATAAATTTCCACTATGCCTTTCAACAAATATGTGTTTACCAGTTAATTCTCCGAATCACAAACAATTACGGAGAGGGGATGCAATCTACATTATTTAGAAAATTTAATATCTGATTAAATAAAAGGTAAAACACCTTTTATATATTTTTCAGTGCATATTTGCGACGATCCCAGAATTGTTTATTAATAATATACAGTATTTACCTGCCTTAAAGTGCTTCCACGAAATTATTATTCTTTTCCAGTTATCGACTATCTCCCATCCCGATTGTTTCATAAAACTCACGTCTTTATTTACTTCCTTATTATTTAACAACATCCATATGTGTATTAGGAAATTATCGATCGCCGATGCGCATATTAATTCGTTTATCCCACTGGAATATTCATTCGTTGCTTCGATCTAAAAAAGAAGTTAGAAGGTTTCCTGTACATATACGAACTTACATACATAATGCAAATAAAGAGATGTAAAAGTACGACGTACGCAACGCGGCACCAAACGTTGAAAGCTAAAATCTAATTACTTTTAACAATGTGCAGTGCGCTTTATTTATGAGTGCAGCGTACATG
This sequence comes from Adinopsis sp. GC000173, assembly GCA_030264715.1. Classification (NCBI taxonomy): domain Eukaryota; kingdom Metazoa; phylum Arthropoda; class Insecta; order Coleoptera; family Staphylinidae; genus Adinopsis; species Adinopsis sp. GC000173. Next base: position 6,475 of record JARJDW010022702.1, on the reverse strand, counting down.
ATTTATTGCGAACCGGGGACCTTTATTTGGACAGAGGAGTATGCGGACGGACGACGCGGCGACGGCAATTTCCTCCAAAAATCTCTCGTCTGTTTGTTATTATTTCTCTTTCATCTACACGCAATTTTTCATCGAACGCCGTGTGCGCTTTAATTAAAAGAATGCATTCGCATATACGTGTGTACTCTCACATACACACATACACAGACACATTCACACACACAATTAGTCTATGTAATTTTAGAAATTAGAAATTCCATTTCGTAAAATTAATAAGGAGCCGAGCCACTTGTTGCAATTTGCGCCGCTTAATGACTTTCTAATAAAAACGCAGATTAATTATTGATTTTGTAAAATGATAAAATATTTTTCATTTAGCTGGGGCAAGCGGTAAGGCAACAGCGCGTGCATTTCGAATTGATCGCGACGCTCTCAAGCGAAATTTTTATTTAAAATCGAGCGATCAGTTATTATTATAAACACATTAATAGCGTTGTGTTTATGATAATTCAGTTTGTTATCATTAAGTAAATGACGACAGCCATTGATCAGTTAGTATCTGGAGTAGGTCGCAACTAGTGATACGTCCACTGCGCAAGAACTCTTTTCCAACCAGTGATACCTCAACGATTCTACAACTCAAACATTTTGCAATCGTACGGAAGGCAATACGAAACGAGAACTTTCACTTTTATTACGTGCCTGACGTTGTGCCACAATCACCTTTCAGTTGGCCGCTCGCCGTGCCCGCTCCTCGATCCGCAACCGGTCTGATTATTGGGAAGCGCTGGTTTTCCAGTCCTGGTTTTCCCGGCGTGGATTTTCCCACCATAATATTACCCGTAGTTGCCGGAGTCGGTTCACTTGCAGTTCTAATTTAGTGAAGAAACGTGTTGTTGGGTGTTACTAGCAAAAATGAGTGGTGGTGTCGACGATATTATCAATTACTCGCGCAAGCCGGAGGAAGATTACTATGGGATTCTAGGATGCGATGAACACTCATCTGTAAGTTGTTGAAATATTATCATAATCTATTATGCTTATTATTCAATTAGAGCGAGTCGTAGTGCTGTTGAATTATTTACAAGGTTATCTGACAAGTATTTGTTCATTCGTTCGTATAAGCAAGCAGATTTAGTCATTCGTGTCTTGTTGTTGCGAATTTTAATTACTAACTATAATTACACTTTTACTTTCCGCGTGTAAACATATAGAACAGCGCGACGGTGCGGCGGCATTGAATCGCCGGATTATTCCCCGTTTCCATTTTAAATGTTAAAAAGGCTTGAGATGGCGAACGCATTTTATAAAAAGTTGCTTTGTAACTTTGATTAAACCGTCGCCTTTTTTCCTCTCTTCAAAAGACTCCGTCGTTCACTTTACCTTTTTCTAAATAAATTATTAAATGAATAATAAACAAGCACAGCGCGCAGCAATGTCGTCATTAATCGTTTGTTTTCTCAGCTCGGTAATAATTCAAACAGACAAATTACACCCTACGCCACGTTCAATCTATTTTAATAGCGCACCAAGGTTATCGCTTAATTATTTTTTATCAACAGGTTGAACAAATCACGGCCGAGTACAAAGCTAGGGCTTTGCAATTGCACCCCGACAAAAATGAAGGCAATAAGGAAGCCGAACAAAAGTTCCAGCTGTTGAAAGTGAGTTAATTTTTATGGGAATATGTGTAATTAATAAGCTGAACCTTGCTGCTCCGTAATTAGATACGTTTCAATGTAATCCGATCCTCTCAACAATCTTTTTAACTGTACGAATTAGCAATGTTTGATCGATTTGTGTACTGTTTGGCAGGAGGCCAAAGAGGTGCTATGCGATCCCGAAAAGAAATGTATGTATGATAAGTGGCGGAACAGTGGAATTTCAATAAGCTACAAGCAGTGGTTAGGAATGAAGGAGCACGTTCAGCAGGTATGTGTCGATGTATACTGGTACGTTTACCAAGTTGCCTACAATGCTGTGGTGAATTGAAATTACAGTCAATGCATTGGAGCATTCCCAAGACAAAAGATCGTATGCTGCCGGGCGCTGGTGGTTCCGGTCCGTCTAGCTTGGGTACTGGGGGAATTCCGGCGTCGCAACGGAGAGCGTCTGAAGGCGGTGCGAATTTGCATTGGGGCGCTCGCAATACTGGCGCGCCATGGGGAAATGATACACAGAGCGAAGTCGTCAACAAATTTCGAAATTACGAAATTTAAGTCACATTCACTTACCTATTGGATGTATCAAATGCAGCATATTATACAAAAATTATTGATGTCGATATTTATATGTGCCCTAACAACTCAACTATATACAATTGATTTATTCACTTACGATATTTTGCAAGATAGACAATCTGGTTATTGATTTTTACGTTTGGATATCAATTTTTTGTATATAAATTCTTGACATTTAGATTCCGCCCTGCCACATATCTATCTATCTAGATAGTAATCCTCTTTGTGATACTGACAAACTTTAAATGTGTAGCGCGCTCTGCAAGACAACAAAACCTGATGATGTGAAGACTATTTTTTGTATACTATACTCATGTATTTTAATTTATTTTTAATTTAAGCTTGTATTTTTCAGGGTAAAAACAAAACTTAAAAGCAAAACAAAAAATGAATTTAGTTAAACAAAATCTATATTTTGATAAATGTTTATGAATCCTCTTATAAATGTTATAAAATATATCAAAGATTTATAAATGTTTACAAATAAATGACCTCAACAACCAACAATCAAGAAATTTCCGATTTTATTTCCCCAACTTGCATGTACATACATCTATCTACATTCTACGCAATACACGACACAGACGCGTTTTTCGAACATCAATAAAACGCTATTTTCACAACAATCGATTCTAATATAAAAAACGTTAAAAGCGCTATTACGAAATGTAAAACGATAAAATAACGTACATTACACAAATTTTATCTACAATACAGAATTATTCAATATACAATTTATTTTTAGGTGCAAATACGCCATCAACTAACATTCATTGATTATATATTTTTTTAATTCAAAAACAGTATCCCTTTTATTGAAACCATTGTGTGTGTCAGTGCTTTTATTATTCTCATTGTATATGAAAATGAAAGGCATAGAAAGTGCACTCCTATCATTTTATTTTATTAAATTTAATGAGGGTTGTTTGTGCAGCGTAATAAAATAAAAACAACAAATTTAATTTGTTTCAGTTACAACAAATCCCATTCAAGTACGATTTGCTCTATATTACATTTTGTATGCATCGTAATTTTCCATGCTTTAATTATATTTACGAGCAAAGTTTCTAAAAAGGTTGCTCTTTGCAGAATATATGGCAATTTGCCATACACTATGCAATAATTACTCATTGTTTAAACAATTATTTATTTCTCTCGCTGAAAAATACAATATTTGTACAATGTTGCATGTAGTAATAAGTTTATCGATATTCATTTTAAAATAATTAAAGTATTTTTTGTACAGTCTTTCATCATGCTAAATAATTTATTACGCGGTTAAGTTGGGAGGTGTTTGCTCTAAGTCGCAAGGCCTCCGAAACTCTTGTCCACGTTCGTGTATCCATTTATTCGAGACTTAAATGATTAAATCACAATGTTTTAGAGTATATATGAGGGGAAGTCGACTGCAATAACTTACCCCATTTTGAGCCAGCAAGTACTGGGCAAGCGGCATGCCGTGTATTTACATCACCTTCGCCGCTCGGATGCAAATTGAACCAGAAAGCCGCAGAACCTTTACGCGGCCACACCGCCGCTCTAATGTTTGGAAAAACGGTCGCTCCACCTTGCGCCACATCACTCATCTACAAAATTTAATCAAATCAGAAACGAATCAAGCTTATTTACTATTAGCCGGCGTATCAAACTCACATAGAATAATACGGTGGCAATCCTATTTCCAGTTCCTAAGCTTTTGAAGGCATTCTTTTCATCGCGCTACAAAGCAATCTCAATGTGATTGTTAGAACATATATATGATATGAAATACGTACTCGTGCAAAATCGAAATGCGGTTCGTAATGCCCTCCAATTCCATAATTTACAACTTGTAGCTCTTCCGCCGTGGCTAAATTAAGACCTGTCATATCCTCGACTCGTTTACATACCGTTCCTATGTGTTCGTGTTCGTGCTCCTTCAACCACGCCGATTTACTAATCCTATATTGAGCCGTTTCCAATTCGCCGGTCTGCGAGTTTTGCACCGTCGCACGTTTAAACTGTAACAAAACAAAAGGAGAATTAAATGACAACGGCACCACATCGTACACATTTGGAGCATAAACAATTGATGGTACTAACGCGAGGCTGTGCCATTTGCTTAATCGTCGCAATCTCTCCGTCCGTCATCACATCGTAGAACACCAAAATGCGTGGATTGTTATGTGCTTCCTCCACTTTAAACGGCGCCAATCGCAGAAATGGATTGCCGCGATGGTGATAATAGCATTTCAATTGCGAGGCAATTTCAATCGGAGTTGTCACATCGCCTCGACACAATTGCTCATACAATTCCCGTTGCGCGCCGTAGCTATCCTCCTATAAATGTAGTGCGATATTAATTAGCTATATTTCATTGCAATGTAAACAAGCATTATTTTATTACCGATTGCCCTTTATCATTGTTCGTGTTCTGCGTATTGGCCGAGGCAATCACCACTTCATCACTCTCATCATCGCCTTTACGTTGCGCCGCATTCATCTGCTTGATTGCCTCCTCATAGTACACTTTGTTCCCCAATGCGCGCGGATGGGTAGGAACTAATTCCAACAGTTTAATCGTTAGATCCAGCGCCAAATGAACGTTTCCTGAATGCACGTACAAACAATTGCTGGTAATTATTAGATTCAGCATCATTACCGGGAAATGAAATACTCACCTTGTCTAAATGTGGAGAAGGCGAGATACTCGAGTATATCGCTACGCGACACCGACTCGTTCGCCTCCTGGCCGAGTCGATTATCGGCTTCGCGCATCCATAGCTGCGTATGATAATAGTCTTCATTATTGTATGATTGTCTACCAAGTTCAAAACAATCGGCCGCATTCATTTCGCTGCTCGACTTCACACCGTTCAATTCGCCGCGCGCCAACGACGAGGTGTCCAATCGATATGTATCCTGCAAGCGGGTCAACGCTACGGCTGCCCCGTTCAAATCCTCATCCGATGGAAATTTAAAATTGTCACGTAATGATGTCAAATTCGCTATAAATTCTAAAATAATGCGAGATCATTAGTAGCAGCACAAACATATTATACTCGTAAAGATATCAGTAGCGCGTTTAAATCGCAGAATGTTACAGATTATGTTCTAGAGCAAGCTCAAGTAACTTTAATAATTGAATAAGTTGGAGCTTGCTAAAAATGATTTGGGTAACATCTAAACTAGTAAAAGGGAAGTTTATAGCGTAGTTTGTCTCGTCGCCAACTTTCTATGATGATGTAGTAATTGATAAGAATATCAAAACTTTGCGTTGAATATTTTAATAGCTAAATGGTTTCGTTACGACTATTTCGTACAAGATTGTGAAAAATGAAAAGTTGTTCGTTATTTTTCTCACAAAATATATAAGAGAGGGTTTCTCATATAGCAGCTTTCAATAGTAACGCAAAGTGCAGAAATATGAAAAAAAGAATCCACAAAAATATTTTATTTTTTGCAATTTAAACAAACAAACACGGAGAATGAGTATGAGAAATAATCCTAATCTTAATTGCCATTCAAAGCATTTTCTCACAAGCAGCTGTTTCTAAATACGCCGCTAATTGATTTTGCAACATTGAACATCGCTTTTTTGTAATACCGAAACAATGATACTTAATAATTAAGCGATTCTCGACTGTAATTACAATATTTGCAAGGCTAAATCGACCGGTTTACGGAGGGAAAATTAAATTGTCACATACCATTAGATACACAATTCGATCAATCAAGAACGTTGTTCGTTTGCATTTAAAACAACGCATAATCGTATTATAGGAAAGTGCGCAAATAATAATGACATAGGATGTCTTACCCTGTCCCACATTCGACGTGATTAGCGCTTCCACCTGCTTCCAATCAGATGTTAATCGCTTCACTAATAGATAGGCGTTGATCGGATTTGAGACGTACGTTTGAGCATCGCGCGACGCAATATCATGTTGGGTTTGATAGACGTTCGCATATCTATAAAACATTTTAATATACATCAAGGGGGAAATCAATTTTGCGAAATACATCATATCTATATATAGTATAATATACTACTCGCGTTCAATACCTTCGTAGCAAATTTAATCTTTGCTCCTGCAATTGAATGAAGGATTCTAAAGTATTAATAAGAAATGACTCCGTATTCAAAAGCTCCTCCAGGTCGACTAGTGCGGTGTATAGTTCGCATCTAACGACATCCCACGTTGTTGCGCTGAAGAGTAAACAGAATGCAACGAAAATAGTATGATGATATTGGA